>CM072823.1:30055776-30237330 GCA_036937905.1 Salvia rosmarinus
TCCCATTGGACCTGCATATGTCTACTCCACTCCTCTTACCATAAATAAGTCGAACAAATTAAATAATTAACAAGTATCACGTTCTTAAATCAATTTACTATATCTAAAACTTGAAAGTACTTACAATCTCTCGCATACTCAAATCTGAGGTGACCACCCCGATCTGGACTATCTCGCTACCTCACCATCCGCTCGATATTCTTGCTACGCGCTGCCGCCTTGCCGCGGCGTGCATCGACTCCATGCCTTCCATTATCCCAATCTCGCCGGGGATAAATGGAGGTGGGTAGGTGAGGTTCACGCTTGATCTTGTGAACAGAATCTTTATAGCGTTCGCACGCTGCGCACTCGAGAGAGTAGAACATGGCCTCCCCAAAGTCGATCCCAGATAAAAATTTCAAAATATATGATTACAACATCACTTGGTGTTAAAGGTCAAACATAAATGACTCCGATAAACAACACGACCTAGATTCATCAAAAATCGCGCTTGAACTCTTGAGGCACCATTTTCCAATTGAAGCCATTGTGGTTCAAAAATTTACTAATGACCGAATCTGGGCTATATCATTGCTCGGACACAAATGCTGAATTTACAAGATACTATAATAAAGACATCGTAATATGATTTATTTTAATTGAGACATACGATAGATAACATAGCCCATTCACAAGGCTATCTTCTTCATCCCTCCCCGATCGTGACCGCCTTCTGCAGGGCGGGTGCAATGAGGCTCCATGCCTTCTTCGAGCCCGACGGTGAGGCGATGGCATATATGATCCCGGATGCCTCGACGAGCACGAGGCACCTCGTCCATGTGAGACATCGCAAACAAAGTAATAAATCTGCATTAAAATTTCACAAATAATACATATCATAACGCTTTGTGTCCATACGATAAAATAAAAGCGGTTTTTGTCATACTATATAATAAATTCAACCAATTCATCGTCACATCATCTCTCATCCAACTGTATGATTGTTTCGACTCGACAATTCAACTTCATCATCATCATCGGATGTCTCTTCATATCTATGAGTGTCTGTCGGATGAACTAGTGTTGTGTCATCATCAAACACATTAGTAATCAACCAATGCATCCTCTTGAAAATGGGGAGAGTTATCGACGTAACTCTCTCCGAGACTTCCACATTAGATCGAGCTTTAATTTTGCATACTTCCACCACTCTTTCATAGATTGTTTTAAACTTGGATATGCACAATAGTATATTTGAATAGCTGATTGGCAGGATAAGCAGTTCGAACTTGTTATATCTTCGGCTATGATTTATCAAACCAACGTACTCGTGAATGAATAGATAACCCACGTGAAAGATCAAACCACCCAGTCTAAACAATGTTGTGGTCTGGTTTAGCCCAGGATATTCCAACTCACAACCTCCAATAATCCCATAAAATCGAGTTCTGATGTTGCATACCTAAGTTTCACCTTTAATGCACACTCCACTATTCATAGTTAATCTTTGTGACCCATGTTCTAATGTGTGAAATTTGCTACCTTATATAATACGCAGCGTCTTAATTAGGTGAAGGCCTTTGGCAGAGACAATATGAGCGGATTCTAATAGTATTGTTATGATCTTGACCTATTATTAGTAAAACAAACGATTAGAAGACTAACGCATACTATTAAATATTAAATATTTCCTACTAATAACATCGAACACTCAATATCCTCAAACCAAAGCGGAAGCCTCTTTCAGATCGACCTTTGAAAATCGTAGCTAGAGATCGGTGGATTTGATCTTTTCATCACCGATGAATAAACTACATCAACATATATTCGATCTAGTTAATAATAACAATAATAATAATTAACAATGACTTTTGAGAAAACCACGACACTTACGCCATGTAAATGTCTCCAACTTCAACCTGAGTTGAGCAACACGATAAGAAAGCAAAGCATCATATTCTCTACTATCCAAATATCTGCTTGACATATTTCCGAAAAGGTCGCCATCTTGCTTGAAGATTTGACATATCTGATAATCTTTGTGCTAATCTCCACTTGTCCATGATGCAGAATCTACACTTCGTTCTGATCATCAAAATAATCTGAGCAAAATGTTGATGCTCTTCTACTAAGTAAGCATTGTAGATAGAACCCTCAACCTCGGCTTTATTTCAATTGTTCTTAACTACGTAGTATCTACAAAATTAATGTTGTTCTCATTTATATATATATATATATATATATATATATATATATATTAATTATAAATATATATTAATGTACGGCGGTACTTTCAAATGGATACATCCATCGGTATTGAGCAGGCCTACATACGGGCTTCATCACTTAGAGAACGCTAGATGTTCCGTGATGAAAAACTAGGGAAAGATCGCTTCAAGCTTGCATAAAATCACTGGAATATTTTCTTGAGTCGCATGCGGATCTAGCCCTATGTTTCGACTAGTTAAATCTTTGAATAAAGATAATTATTCTACTTTCCGAACATGTGAGAAGTTCACGAAATCTATCGGTAGAATTATTGCGAGGAAAATGTTGGTCATGACTCCCAAACATCTTCAGGTTTGTCATGTCTACACATCTACCCATGTTGGAAGCGTACCCATCCGGAAATCTTAAACCTCTTACCCACTCACATAAGACTTTTTCTCACGATTGTCAAATGTATAAGAAGCTTTGGATATTTTCTGTTGATTCATTCACCGTCGACTACAGTGCATGCGATATAAATTAAGTTTTCTCTAGATTTGCTCGTATCTTTTGTCTTCCTTGGACATTCATGACCGTGTTGAAGACATTATCGAACACATTCTTCTCTATGTGCTCGACATCAAATTATATCGAATCAAAAGAGAACTCGATGAGGTAGATCCCGAGATAATACTTCTTTTCTTCCATCCGGTTCAAGCTGTTTGGATATTCGACTATTTATTTCATCATCGCCAATCTCTTTACGGAGACTAGTCTCATACCCATAATTAGTAATGAGCTCATCTCCGATCGCGCTTACGGTGGATCGTTAGTAATCACTGTGTTCTTTCTGAAACATCTTCGATCCATTCGAAATGAGTGATTGGGGGCTAGAAATTTACGATGGTTATCAAACCATGACTGCTTACCACTTTTAGCTAAAGTAAAAGGATCGGTATACTCCATGCAGTGCGGACAAGCTAATCTTCCAGCTGTACTCCATCCAGACAACATAGAGTATGCAGGTAAGTCACTAATTGTCCAAAGTAATGCAGCGTGCATTTGAAAATTTTGCTTCAACGATACATCATAAGTAAGAACACCTTCATCCCACAAATCTATTAACTCTGCTATCAATGGTTTCAAGAACACATCAATATTCTCCTTCGGATTCCGTGGTCCGGGCACTAAGATCGTAAGAAACATGTATTGCTCCTTCATACAAAGCCACGGGGGAAGATTATAAGGGGTAAGTATAACGGGCCATGATGAATATTGCTTTCCTGATTGACCGAATGGCTGAAAACCGTCAGTTGAGAGTCCCAATCGCACGTTCGAATTTCTGATGTAAATAAGGGAAACTTCGTGTTCAAATGTTTCCATGCAATTGAGTCAGCCGGATGACACATGACCCCATCATCGACCGACGATGCATGCCAACGCATATTTTTCGTTGTAGCATTGGATGCATACAATCTACGTAGTCGAGGAGTTAGAGGAAAATAATACATCTTTTATATGCTACTTGTGCTTTAAAGTCGACTTCCACCATTTCAGTATTGCTCTTGAAGCGAGGATGATTCTGAAATTTGCAGCTCGTCGATTGAATCTTGGCATGATAAATCATGCAATTAAATGGACAACAATCAATTTTGTATACGGGCAACCCCATGCCACGCAACAATCTCTTCGTGCTGTAGAAGTCATCCGACACGCAATTTCCATCTGGATGTGACTCTTTCATCAGTTCTGATATTTGATCAAAATCCTTTTCAGTAATGTTGTTCTCAGCTTTCCAACTCAGAAGTCGAGCCACAAATAACAATTGTGTGTTGTTAGAGTTGGTTAACTCTGACTAAGTCTCCTTGCTTTAAGGAGTTAGATATTTGTTAGTGTTTTGCCTTTTCTTCTCTTTGGTGTGCGATTACGACATGTTTGGCGGGATGCGATGGTAACACACGGAGAACACGAAAGCAGATCGCTAGAGATTAGGTGGACTAAGTCGGTTCGATTCCTACTTTTCGAGAAGCAAGTTAAGCAACCATCTACCACGACTTAGTCACATCTTTAGTGGGCGGTTCATGGTCCAAGACATGCGTTGAAGGCCTCTCAGCGTCTATAAAGGAGGCAAGCAAGCAAAAGCGCGCAACTCTTGAAGTATTAGCGAAGATCTGTTTATGTTGTTGAGTCATTTTCGTAACATTTCCAATATCACACGAAGTGTTTAACTAATGGTGTTAGAAGGTTGTCCTTTTAGTACACAGTGTTGTGAGGAAATATTTAGTATTTTCATATATATTGAGAGATAGCTTCTTAGCTTTTCATAGATCTCGATAGATAGTTTTAGTACTCAACTTTCGACTTTATCTTGTGGTAAAGTAGTGAGTTTTTGTAACGTTATTTGTAAATTTTATAGTGAATCATTTAGCCATATTGCATCTCTGATTATAATTTTAATCAGTGAAAAGTTTCTTCGGTGTTCTTCAAGTTTTAATTCCATTTGTTTTACTACGTGTGTGGATAACGGTCTACATATGATTGTGTGTTTAGGCGACAACACTTTCAATTGGTATCGAGCTACACTCGATACATGGTGAGATCTGTCGGTATCTTGCTATAATTTAGCCATGGATTCAAACAATTACGGGTATTATCGACCACCAATTTTGGATGGATCGAATTATTCATCTTGGAAGACTAGAATTAGCTCATACATCAAGTCCATTGATGTCAAAGCATGGCGATCCGTGGAAAAGCGGATGGTGGGTCCCAAAGACCAGCGATGTTCGTGGCGATGTTACCCTGACACCGTTTGCACGGTGGACACGAGATCGGGGTTGACGCAAACTTGAGCGAGAAGGCCCTCAATGCCATTTACGCGTCCGTGGACATGACAATGTTCAAATTGATCGAAACGGCGCCTCTGCGAAAGATGCGTGGGATGTTCTTCAGCGGCATTGTGAGGGTGATACAAGCATAAAGGGTCTCGACTTCACATTCTCACTTCAAATTCGAGAATATGAAGATGGGAAGAAGAGAACATCAACGACTACTCGAGAGGATATTGGATATTGCCAATGAGTGTCGAGATCTTGGTGATGCGATAAAGTAACAAGTTCTTTGGTGTCGAGGCTCTTGAACCTTACATAAGATTTGAGATGAAGGTCACGGCTATTGAAGCGTCTCAAGCGGTTGCAGCCATTGAGTTCATGGATCTCATGAATTCACTCAAGACATCTGAGATGAATCGGAGGAGAAGGTGCAATCAAGAAGAAGCCCATTGTTGCCTTCCTTCTTTGGCGCAACATCCGATTGGAACATCGCGGAGATAATTGAGTTGGATGATGAAGAAGAGTTGCGAGGAGATCAAGGCTGGCGATGATGTTGCTCTAATCACCGGGAAATTCAACACTATGGTAAGGGCGATGAACAAGGAGAAAGCTCAAGCCGGCCTATGGATCAAAATCATCGAATGGTAGAATATCCGTCTTCAAAACCTCAAAGCTTCACTCCACCAAGACCCGGTGAAATCTTTTCCTCGGACACGTTTAGGTATGATTCCTCCAACATTGAAGGTATCGATGCCGTGAATGCAAAGGTATGGTCCTATGCAAACCGATGTGCAAACACGCTAAGAAAGAGAGGAAAGTCGTCTTGGGTATCATGGGTGATAGCGAGCGGAGTTCTTGAAGAGGTAAATAATAGCGTGTGACTGCGACCAGCCTTTGTTGCTGACACTCCATGTCATGATTGCCAAAACATTGTCGAACGGACGAGGGAGATGCGATCGGTTTTGATCGATATCAAGCGGTATGGTCTCGACTATTATTGAGTTTGTTTTGCTTAAATGCTCTTGTGAATGATACAGATTGTGAGGCGATTACGATGAAGACTCTATCGCCATAGTACAAGAGTTGAAAGCTATCTGACGAGCTACTTGAAAATGGAAAGGAAAAAGTCGAGATCTTGAGCTCGCATCAAGAGAAAACACGAGGTTGAAAGCATCTTTAGCTAAGCTTGAAGTCTTGGTAACCACAAGGAAGTCGAACTAAACAAGGTGACATGTCGACTTGAAGTGGCACAATGCGTTCGAGAAAGTGAAACACAGTGCGTCTAAATTAGATGATGCGTTGTTAATGGGTAAATCGGATCTTCTTGGTTTAGGTTTCGATGTTCCTACCACTTATTGTTCCACAATTGTCGCCACAAATGGGAAACCATTCGTTAAAGAAGGTGAACCGGTAAAAGGGTAAAAATGACACGAAGAAAATATAGAAAATCGTATGTCATTCTTGCTCTACACTGGTCACATTAGGCCTTTACATTATAAAGCGAAGGCTGATTTTAATGGACATATGATGATGCTTAGGTCGTGTTATATGAACATACGTACACGAGACCCAGGCGCTAAATCACACATTGTAGCAAACCACGACCAACAAGGGCCGACTCAAAGAGAGTTTGGATCGGGAAAGATGATATAAAATGCCATGTTGTTTATCTTGCATTGAAAACTAACATTTCGGGTTCATGGTATTTTGATAGCGGTACATTCCGTCACATATTTGATAATGGTTGCCTTGCCAACTATGAGTCGTATGATGGAGGTAGTGTATCATTTGGAGGTGGTTCTAAAGGAAAAATCATAGGCAAATGACTCCTAAATGTCGAGGTTTACCTAGCCTCAAGAATGTCTTGCGTCTGAGGTTTAATGGCAAATCTTATAAGCATAAGTCGATTATGTGACGAAGAGTTGCAAGTGAAATTGATAAAGATTCTTGTGAGGTCTATGATGGTAAGAACACATGTCTCATGAAAGGTCAAAGGTCACCGATAAGCTGTTATATGGCGGGACAGACAAAGTGCGATAAGGCACAAATTGATGAGAGTGTGTTATGGCATCGGAAGTTAGGACATACTAACTTTAGAAATCTTGTGAGTTGAACAAGATGGGCGATCGTGGACTACCCAAGCGGCGAAGGCTGGAAGGTGGTTTGTGGTGATTGTCGAAGGAAAACAGACCCATGTTCCCACGCATGTTGTGCAACATCGCGAACAACATTTGATACAACACGCTTGTTTTTGAGCTGCTCACATGGACTTAGTAGGACACATCGAGATCGAAAGCTTGGGTGTGAGGTATACATATGTCGTTGTGGATGATTTTTCAAGGTACACATGGACATTCTTTTCGAGAAAAATCGAGACACGTTTGAAGCGTTTAAAATCCTCTTTGCTAGAATTTTTAACATGTTTGGTGTTCAGTGTCGAGGATTCGATCGGATCATGGAAGAGTTAGAATATCTCTTTCACAAAATTTTTGAGAAAAGGGAATTTTCGAGAATTCTCCGCGCAAAACACCACAACAAAATGGTATAGCCGAGCGCAAGAATCGAACTCTAATAGAAATGGCACGAGTTATGTTAAGCTCGAAAGGTGCATCAGCGTTTTTGGGCAGAGGTCATTAACACCGCATGTCATATCAACAATCGTGTGAACATTCGACGGGTTCCTTCAAAACACCATATGAAATTCGAAGGAAGGAACCGAATCTCAAATATTTTCACGTGTTTGGGTGTGTTTGCTACATCTTGAATGATAGAGTATCTCTTAAGTTTGATGAGAAGAGCGATAAAGGAATTTTGTGGGTACTCTCTAAATAGTCGAGCATACCGTATATATAATCGAGATTACGGACCATTCAAGAGTCCGTAAATGTTGTTTTGATGATCTTGCAAATCTCGCGGGGAAAAGGCGGGATGAAAATGTGGTGAATTAATAGAAGATCTGTCCAACGGGATGCTAGCGGCGATGATGTCTAGCTCGCTTGAGGCCACGACCATTGGAACAACTACGCAAACATCGAAGGTTCGGTGACACGGAGGATGAAGCTCAAACCGGCGTCCAACAACAAGAAAGGCGAGATCCTCCGGGAAGAATACGTAAGAATCATCCAATCTCTCAAGTCATAGGTGATGTTCAAGATGGTATTCGAACACGAGTGCAGCACCATTGAACTACGGAGAGATGGTATGTTTTTCATCCATATGTGTTTGATGCCGGGCTTTATATGCTTCGTCTCTAAAATTGAGCCTAAGAATATAAAAGAAGCCTTGGGTGATGAGTTACAGGTAGTTGCTATGCATGATGAACTTAACCAATTTGTTCGAAATGATGTGTGGTATCTTGTTTGACACTGTTGGCGGGAATATTATCGAACAAAGTGGATTTTCAAGAACAAATCGGACGAATTTGGTGTCATAATCCATAACAAAGCGGACTTATCGCACATGGATACACTCAAGTGGAAGCATAGACTTTGACGATACATTTGCACGGTTGCCGCATTGAGTCCATAAGGTTGCTCCTAGCCATTGCATGTTATTTGAACATCAAGCTATATCAAATGGATGTCGAAGGGCGTTCTAAATGGTGAACTCAAAAAGAGGTATATGTTGAGAGCCGAGGATTTGAAGATCCACATAAGCTAACCATGTTTCGGGTTAAAGAAAGCATTATCGGTCTTAAACAAGCACCGAGAGCATGGTATGGTCATTTAACAAAGTTCTTAATTGATTTCGGGTTTGTTCGAGGAATCTTGATAGAACATTATTTATAAAGCGAAATCGACACAACATTCTTATCACACAAATTTATGTGGATGAGATGATAGTTGGATCTACCTCACAAAAAATGCTTGATGAGTTTGCGGGTGCTATATCGTCTAAATTTGAGATGAGCATGGTAGGAGAACTAACGTATTTCTTAGGTCTCCAAGTCAAGCAAATGGATGATGGAATTTTCGTATCCCAAAGCAAGTATCGAGGATATGGTGAAAAAATTATTTGGAAGGAGTAAAGTATGAAAAGCATGATGGGTTCAAGTGATAAAGCGACGGAGATGATGCCGAGAAGATGTTGACCCAACACTCTACGGATCAATGATAGGAAGTCTCCTATATCTTCTGACCACGACCGCATTTAATGTTCGGCGTGTGTGTTTGCGCCGGTACCAAGCTAAGCTAAAATATCACATTTAAAGGTCATCAAGCGTGTTATCGGTATGTTTACGGAACCTTGGACCTTGGCATTTTCTTTTCAAAGACACGAACACAAATTTGGTTGGATTTAGTGATTCGGATTGGGTGGGGATACGGATGATAGAAAAATGCAGTGGGGCTGTTTTATCTTGGAAATAATTTGGTGTCTTGGCATAGTAAGTAAACAAAGCTGTGTCTCTATCTCTTGCGAGGAGTAGCGATGCGTGTGCGGGTAGTTGTTGTACACAACTCCTTTGGTTGAAACAAATGCTTACGACTATGGTATTGTGAGCCTTTTTTGTTGGTATATTGTGATAACACAAGTGCAATCAATATCTCTAAAACCACATTCAACATTCTAGGACAAAACACATAGATATCGACATCATTTTATAAGAGATTTGGTGGAGGATGAGGTAATCGAGTTAGATTATGTGAAACCGAAAACCAAATCGTGATATTTTCACTAAGCCCCTAGATCACGAGAGATTTATGAGTCTTCGTAGATCTCTTGGTCTTCTCTCTTGATAAAGCTTGAATATATTTGTTTGTATCACAAAATGTAATATCGAAGGTGATCTGTTGGTTTGATAACACTTCGTGTTGATGTTTGTTATCTAACATGTTCTCGAGCAGACAGTTCGATATGATGAAGAATATCTAATGTCTGAGAAAAACACCAAAGTAGTTTGGGGGGCGGCGTTCGCATGTGACGATGCTACCTTACAAAGCAGTGCGGTAGTGATTTCTTTCGAAGCGACAATAGTGCAATCGAATTTTACATGAAATTTGTCTTTATATGTTTTATTCTAATTAAAATGAGTCTATGTTTATGGAGATGTTATGATAATATTTTGTGAAATACCCTAAAAATCCGTGAGTAATCCGAATTTTGGAATTTACATTCCTTTAATCCTATTTTTGGAGATATCGGCATAAAATTGGTTAAGTGGTATCACATTTATTTGATCGATTTTGTCTCAACAAATCCCTTATTTATCTCCTATTTAAGCGGCACCGTATGATGTGGGTTTGTTCCTTTAAATTAGGGTTTGTTCTAAGAGATATTTTTATTTAAATCACATCACTGCATGCCTATCCACTTTGCAACGCCGCTTATAAATCTGCCTTGACACGATTATGTCACTTATCAAATCACAGTGCTTATACTCATTGCAAAAAGGCTGAAACGTTCCATTTTACCACATTCTTTATTTTGGTACGTTTAACCTCTCTCTCCCCAGAAAAATGGATCCAGCCACCTCCGCCTTGCTCGCTGGGTTTGCTAAATTTTTAGAAAGCTCACCGGAAATGCAACAAGCACTAGCGGCGACCCAAACACCGCCTGAGACACCTGGACCAAGCACGACTCGGTGGTACGAGAAAAGGTTCTAGCTCTTGAAATGGAACACATGAAAGCAACTCCCATTCGACAATATATCCAGGAAGGTGAGCGTCGAAGCAAGCGAAAAGGGGTGAAAAGAAGAGGAAAATTACCAACAAGAAGATCGGGCGTATACCACGGCAAGCACGCCTACAAGGCCCGGGATCACGGTCCATATCGACATTCTGGGGAGGAACGGTAATTTTCTACCGACGAAGGATCGAAAGGAAAAGAGTGTCCCTCCTCCCAGAGAACTCTCACCAAAGTCGACAAACCGCGTGATGGTCGGGCACTCTTGAGTCATCCTCAGAGTCGGAAGGAGAAACATGGGTTTCCGGGTGACTCCTCAGATCCTCGGGAAGAAGGCGAAGGTTGAAACCACAAGAGCGCGACCAACCTGATTCGAGACTCGGTGAGGGCGACATCTCACTAGGCAAAATTCTTGAGGAGCTTAAAGCGGCAAGATTGAAAGGAAAGAAGAAAGAAAGTACGGTAAAACTACGGATCCTTTGCTCCACCCTTGTTCCCACGGCCGCTACAACCTCTGTTCCTCGCTTTGTTCCCACGTCGCTACAACCTCTGTTCCTCATTGCTTCAATAGCATCTCCATCCACTGATCCACCGGCACCTCCGAGTCCCTACTCTGAGGAAGAAAATTGGGATTCTAGTTCCGAGAATCCATCAATGTTCTTGATTCGGACATTGAAGTGGAAAGAGCCATCTCTTTCAAGTTTTAATCAAAGGAATGCCAAAAGCGTTGGGAGCAATTCAAGCATCTAAAATGCTTGAATGAGAGGAAAATTGATGAGGTAACCTTTTCTCAGTACAACCTTGTTGATTTTCTTAAAGAAAGAGGACTTTTGAACACTGTCACGGCTATATATCCTTATCCGAAGAATGTTATTAGACATATCTATGCTAATATGGATAAGTCTTTTCTTTGATTACGTCGAATAAATCTTGCAAGGTGTATTTGAGGCATAAAATTTTAACATTTCTGCGTGCGAAATTAATGCATTCTTTGGGATAGATGAATTGATTAACGATGTGGTTGTTGAGGACTATGATCTAGTAGCAGAAGAGATCACAGGTGGGAGAGTTAGGAAGTGGAAAAATCCGATGTCAAGTGGTATCTTGACATATCTCCACTCTGTTCTCTATAAGATTATGACATCAAACTGGATCGTGTCTTCTAACACTACAGTTGTGACAATGCCCCATGGTGTGCTGTTATATAAGCTGGGAAAAGGAATCCCCTTCAACCTTGGAAAACTCATTGTGGAACAAATGGGAGCTATCGCTGCTCGTCCGAATCCTGGATTGTTGCCGTTTCCTTCACTGTTATATCAACTGTTGAAGAAACAAGGTCTCCCCGATGGAGCTCGGGATGCACTGTTTGAAGACTTTCAGCACTTCACCATTAGCAATACCTTATTCTCAGGTAATAAGCTTCCGAACCTTCCATGGACTAACCCTTCTAAAGGGACTGACGAACAGGTTTCGGAAGCTGCTTCCAATGAAATGGTAACGCTTCCAAAGTCTAAAGTTCATTCCATGCTTGAACACATTTCAAAGCTGGAACAAACCTTCTTGGAAAGTCTTCGAAGTGCACGCATTGAGATGAATAATTTGAAGATCGAATTACTAAGCCTTCTTTCTTCCCAAAAAGGGGGAGTAGAGGCAGGGGGGGCAGCAACATCTAGGTGTGAAGATATGGGGAGGACTGAAAGTGGAAATGGAACTTTGCAGTTTGCAGAACTATTGAACCGTTTATCTTTGATTTGAACATGTTTTTATGTGGGATGTTTAATGATGTGCGGACATCTTATTTTCTTTGCTGGACATCGTATGTTTTATCAATTGCATGTTTTATGTGATGTCTGCTTGTTTTTGATTGAATGGTTTCTACACTGATGGTTACATTGTTTTGATGTTTGTTGATGAATGTGTGGCGAGGCTGTTGTGATGATATTTGCGTAAGCAGGGAGAATGTTTACTGGAGTGTATTACATTTATGTATATATTTGGGATTCGGGGTAGTATATAGTGTTACGTATATATATATACTATAAATTATGTTGTGTATCACGGGTTTTGTGAAGAAAGTCAAAAAGGGGGAGTTTGTTAGAGTTGGTTAACTCTGACTAAGTCTCCTTGCTTTAAGGAGTTAGTTATTTGTTAGTTTTTTGCCTTTTCTTCTCTTTGGTGTGCAGATTACGACATGTTTGCGGGACGCGATGGTAACACACCGGAGAACACGGAAGCAGTTCGCTAGAGATTAGGTGGACTAAGTCGATTCGGTTCCTACTTTTCGAGGAGCAAGTTAAGCAACCATCTACCACGACTTAGTCACGTCTTTAGTGGGCGGTTCGTGGTCAAGACATGCTGGTGAAGGCCTCTCAGCGTCTATAAAAGGGTTCGCTTCTTGGTGTTCTTCAAGTTTTTAATTCATTTGTTTTACTCGTGTGTGGATATGATCTACATAATGATTGTGTGTTTAGGTGACAACACTTTCATGTGTGATTGAGCAACCCGACCACATAGGTTTATCGGCGACATTGACATGTCATAAAATTTTGTGCGCGAGATTTGGCTCCTCTTGATCTCCTCAAAGTTGAGCTGTGGACCATGACATCCACTACCATCGATGATCGTATTTGGTTGACTAACATCCGAATCCACAACATTGTCCCTACTTGTGGTTGTCTCTCCTTGAAATATCCATGTGTGATAATTTGGAACAAATCCAATTTTGATAAGTGATATCGCACGATATCTTTCTTCCGATAAGGTATATTCTTACACTTACACGGACACTTGATTTTCTCTTCATCCGCGAATAAAAAGCGAGCACTAGCCAATTGATAAAACTTTCAAGTCCGTCTCGAAATTGATATTTAATCCACCAATGAACTAAACCTCTTATACATCCACTCACGATTGTCATTCATTCTTCAAGCTCCTAATTATAAATAATTAATTAAACATATTCAACATAAGTTGTACAATATACACTAATTATAAAAATAGACTAATTATTGGTTTGTTATCTACAAGGCAACATAAACCTAATTCAAGTTTCATAAGTTTTATCCTCTGATGCCGATTTAGGCAACATATCTAATTATTGGTTTGTTATCTACGAGGCAACATAAACATCTTATTCATATATCAATTCTAACAAAATTTCGGCAGAGTAAGTTTTATAAAATGAATTGCCATTTCATTCCCAATTCAACTAAACTTCACCAAATCATCAACATATACATAATTATACACTTAACAACTCAAAACATCTTATTCATATACTTAACCTTAACTAAGCATGAAGTGAGCAAATCTTACTTCTAAAACATCTTATTCATATATCAATTCTAACAAAATTTAGTGAGTAAGTTTTATAAAATGAATCGCCATTTCATTCTCAATTCAACCAAACTTCACCAAATCATCACCATATGCATAATTATACACTTAACAACTCAAAACATCTTATTCATATACTTAACCTTAACCTAAGCATGAAGTGAGCAAATCTAACTTATAAATCATCTTATTCATATACCAATTCTAACAAAATTTCGACGAGTAAGTTTTATAAAATGAATCGCCATTTCATTCCCAATTCAACCAAACTTCACCAAATCATCACCATATGCCTAATTATACACTTAACAACTCAAACAAGTTTAAACTAATCCATTTACATCATATTCTTAACATGCCATTCAACCATATATTATGTAATTACATGAACTTTCAATCTACAATCTATTAATTTTCAATCAATTCATATATATATACTTATCCATCGGCAATGATCACAAATCTATAATCAATTTAAATCTAATCAAACTCATCATATATATCATAACAACATATCACTATATTATAACATCACAACAATATATCACAAAAATCAACAAAATCAACAAATATATATCAACAAAATAAAAAATTAAATATAAATAAACAAAAATTTGAAATATAACACAGATGATGACGGTGGTGGGCAATGGTATAGGCGGGGTGGGGTAGGAGCAGTGAGGTGGGCAAGGCGGTGGCAGCGGTGGTGAGGACGGTAGCAGTGCGTGTGGCAGCAGTGTGGCGGTGGTGACAGGTGGCCTTGGCGGGGGCGGGGGGCAGGGAGGCGGGTGGGGAATTTGGGTTGGATGCGTTAGGCGCAAAGTGTGTATTTGGGAAGAAACCTTCGATATCTTTTTTAGTGGTAGATTAGCGACGAAATTTCCATCGTTATATTTAAAAGTAATTAACGATGGATTAACGGCGTAAATAAGTCGTTAACGATGGACTAATAGTAATGACGGACTAATATCCGTCGTTAAATTAAGTGCAAAATAAAAAAAATTAAAAATCCGTTAATATAGCGACGGAACCTGTCCGTCGTTAAATTTAACGACGCAGTTCTGGAAAACGTCCGTCGTTACTATTATTTGGAATAAATAAATTTAAAATTAATATTAACGACGAAATAGTCCGTCGTTAAATTTAATACAAAATAAAAAATTAAAATTCCGTTAATTTAACGACGGATCAGCGACGGCTATAACTTAACGACGGACGTAATCCGTCGCTAAAGTAAGTCTGCAATAAAAAAATAAAAAATTTGTAATTTTAACGACGGACCAGCGACGGTTATGATGTCGTTAACAGTTCGCATGAGATATTCCCGCTGCGTGCCGTCGTTGATCCGTCGCAAATCCGTCGTTAATAAAATTCATTTATATTCCGTCGCTAATCCGTCACTGAATCACGACCCGTATTTTGGCCATCGCTAATCCGTCGCTGTTCGGCTGTATTTTTGTAGTGTTACGAATTCGTTAAAGGCGAAAGCTCGAAAAATGTTCAAATGTGTTCATGACTACTTGTTACTTGAACTCAAGCTCATATAAAACTATGTCTAATGTCTCGAGTTTGAATCTATTTTTCAACAAATAAATAATATTTTGTATGTTTAAATGTCCGAGGTTCATGAACAAGTTCGTGAGCAGGTTCTAAACTAGCTCGTTTAACATGCTCAAGAATAGCATATTCATGAACATGCTCGATTATCAACTAATTCGGATATGTTCATGAGCTCAACCAATGAACATCCCAAAACTCGAGCTCGACTTGTTTATTATCGAATCAATTCCAAATGAGTTTTTAGCAAAGCTCAGAATAACTCATAAATAGATTTGATCATTTACAACCCTAACAAAACGATCATTTACAACTCTAAAAGAAAGTGGGATAAAATTGTTATTCACTGCTTCCACGGGCTTAGCTCGTTGGCTAAGAGCTATGATTTGAAATAAGGGCCAATGATCGAGTCCTAGCAGCCGTAATGTGAGAGTTTTACCATCTTTAGGGTGACTCCTTGTGGACACCAGACAAAGTCCTCATATCTTCTTAATCGTTGAATTACCGTGATTTATCCCTCACATTCTCATGGAATTGGGTGCGAAAACTCATTGGAAAATAGCTTTTCTTTTAGAACAAAATTGCTATTCACCTAAATAAATAGAGCTAAGAGACCTAAGGCTACATATGATAGCCCAGTAAAGGTTACTTTTATTATTGTGACTAGTGAAAGGAAATAGTTATAGCTATGATACATTGTAGCCGATTATATGGTGATTGACATATATAGTTTCTTGAAATGCTCAATGAAACTTTGGTAGGCAATCTTGCCATTGCATTATAAATGTTTTATTAATTTATAGAATTAATGAAAGTATAAAGGACAACTTTGATTTTGTTCCATCCATATACTCCCTTCAAAAATAGAGTTAATTGCTAATTAATCTACAAATTTTAAATTTCTCAAAAAAAAACATAAATTTTCACATATTTTATATAAAGCGATATTTGAAAATTGTAATAATATTACATTATCATTACTTTTCAATTTGTCGCAAAACTAACAATCGATTCTTTTATCACCAAAAGTTGACATAACTAGTATAATATTGATTGAATCGAAAATATTGAAGTCGTTTACCTAATTTAGCGAGGCGATTCGATGAGTGAATGACACATCAACTTTCTAGTGATAAAAAATTAAAAATATTAATTTTGCAACAAATTAAATACAATTGACAATATTACAACATTTCAAAAGTCGTGTAAAAACAAAATGAGTAAAAGTTCATGCACTAATTGGCAATTAACCCACGAAACATAAGAAACTAAGAAATTATTGATATCATTTAAAATTCATTCAAAATATAATTTGTTTGTGACACGATATTAACATAACGTGTCTAGTGGATTCTTTGAAAAGCATATAATTTATCCGTGGTACGATATCAAGATACTAGATAGGTTTAGTTGCACAAAACAACATCCGTATTATATTTAAATTAGCGTAAGTATAATATAGCTATACTACTATAAAAGCCAAATAGTACACTATTGGCGCCCAAAAATATCACATTATCAATAAATATTAGTAGATTTTTTTCCTTCTTACTAAAACTTCTGCAAGAAGCTTGCTATAAAATACCAATTAGATATCTATTTTAGTCATATTCATTCGTATTGGTCGAATTTAGTGTGTGAATAATACGAGAATAATTTTGTACATGTTGATTGGAAGAACAGAGATGAGAGTGGCGGTTGGCGATGTAAGTCTGCCCCCTTGGTAAAATAGGGTTTTGTAAACCTAAAAATAAGATTTATAATTTATATGCATATATTTCATGTAAGCGTGTAATTAATAATACTCATTTCGTCCGCTAATGTTGACTCGTTGCTTTTGAACACGTAGATTAATGAGAGATGTGTTTTGTGTGTAAAATAGTATGAGACACGAATTTGAGATATTTTAAATGTAAAATTCTTTCCATTTTGGTATGAGCCAACAATAATATGATAGCTAAAAAGGTATCTGAGCCAACAATAACGAGACGTGTGGAGTATAAATTATTGGTTGGGGTATTTCAAATAAAAGAAATATGGATGTGCTATTGACTCCAAAGTGGGCGCTTATATTTTATTTATTTGTTTAGTTTTATATTTTTATTAGATAAATGTATTTTAAAATAACATGTGATTATGTACTCAGATCCTTAAATATTAATCACTCTATCATTAGATTAACGTACACATGCTATTTATACTTTGTTGTATAATAATTAGTTGGCTTAATAGAATTATTATTTTGTCTAGATATAACTTAATTAGTCATTATATTATAAATTTGCTTCATATTTTAGTTAATTATGAAATCTGAATAATTAATATGATATTTAGTTTCTTTACCTTTGATTTTATTTTTGATTGGTACTTATAAATTTTTATTAATAGGTAGTGAATATATAACATAGTCTTTGATTAATAAATAAAATATTAAAATGATTTAAGAAAATATATGACATCATTTATTTTATTTTGAATACTTTGCATTTAACTAAAATCTAAATTGGTTAAAGAAGATGATCAATAAATAATCACGTACACCTTTATTTAGTAAGGTTTTATTTATTGAATTTGGTTGGCATATGGATTAGATAATAGTTTGATGGTTTATTCACATCTTCTCATCAATTTTTCTCGTAAATATATCCCTTTGATAGTTGTTATTTTTCTTTGGGTGGGGAAAGATGGGGTGGGGTGGTGGTGGTGAGGGATTTAGTCAGAAATTATAACATTTCTTCAATAGGTTTAACCCATGTTACTTTTCAATATTTTGTATTAGAGTGTGTTTCTCAATTATTTTAGTATTAATTACATTACATATTACATAAAATGTTGTTGCTTGACACTTAATTTGTTTTGAGTGTGGCTTCTAATGGTATTGTTTCATTATTGTTACGATAAAAGAATTGTTCATCCAGCGTTTCAAAATTTTAATCAATCTAATGAAGATTCAATTTGCAATATTAGACAAGGAAGCCCACTTGGAACTTATTATAAAGGCAAAACTTATTATTTGGAATAAGACTTATGATGCACAAATATTGCTTGAAACTTTAGATAAAATTATTCAAGATATATGCAAGTAGTTGATGAAGGTATTGGATTTGCCTTTTGGGGAAAAAATGTTGCATTTGGTAGTGATTTGTAAGAGCGTTTACTTTTCATAATTAGCATTTTGAAGGGTTGAGTATTTGATGGATTAAATGTATGATAAGATGATTTTTATCTATCAATTCTTTGTTTACTACAAAGGATTAATAGAGGATTAAAATTGGGATAAATAACTCTTTCTTTGTTTGGAAGATTATTTCAATCCACCTATATTAGTTGAATTAAAATCAATGGAGAACAATTCAAAGGATTAAAATAATCTCGGGCTTTAGGATATCCTCAAATATTAATCATTAAAAGTAAACACTAGATTAAATTTGGATTAATTTTATCTATCCAACTTAATCATGTAAAGTAAACACCCCTAAGGGTACTAAACCATAAGTTGTAAATGCTACAATTAATTCTTCTTATATTTGGAGAAATTGTACCGTGTTGAGGTTGACCCAAAATATGCGACTTGACAAGTTTCTTTAAATGACAAAGCTAAGGAATTGGAAGAATTTTCTTATTGGATTGTAGTATTTGCGATGGGCTATTGGTTTGGTGAAATATAGATTTAGTTTATTAAACTTCCTAGTGATATTGTGCTAAAGAGTTTTGGTGATTCTTTAGTGTCACACATTTATCAATCATATAATAACAATGGTGATCTTACTTTAATTATTTGCAAGATTAGACTATACTTGCTTCTACTTTAGATGCGATCGATTAGATTAATAATATATATGATTAATTTGAATGCATCTAGTGGTCGATGTATTTAAATTCGGATAATAATGTAAATCGATTGGAGTAGTAAACTTGTTGGATGAAATTTTCACTCTTGAGTTTTGAATGAGCATAAATGTTACGTAAGTATAAAATCGTGAATTATTTTTGAAAGTTGGCACTCGGTTATGCTATTGAAAATATAGATCATTCCATGAATTTATGTAATGTAATGAAATTGGTTATTACAAAGTTAGTTCATCATGTTTTAGAGGGAAGACTGTTGAGTGGACACAATACTTATACTGGACATACTGTTTTGATATCTCGACTATCACTTACACCTTTTGACCAAATATTGCCTTTTAAGTTTCAGCAACGATAATTTCATACTGTTTGTGTCATATGCATGACTATTAATAAAAGTTAGGGTCAATCTTTTTGCAAATAGGTTTGTACCTAAAAATCATGTTTTATACTCGGGATCATCTTTATGCTAAGTATCGAGGATTACTAATCGCTTGGGGTTTGAAAATTTTGATTTGTGGGAATGATGATGAGGATTATCGTCTATTGAGAATATTGTGTACAGGATATTTTCAAAACTTATAATGTAAGATTTTTGTACATTACTTTGTATATTATACTTTATATATTAATATATTACTCTTAATATTTGTAATCACATTTCCTACATATCTAAAGTTTTGAAATTTGATATACGTGCATCGATACGTATATAATACTCCATCAGTCCCATTATTGTTGCTAGTTTTTCTTTTGGGGTACAGTCCCGTTAAGTTGGTCGTTTCAAAAAAAAACAATTTTATACTAAAAGTACCTCAAATTTAAGTACCACATATTACTTTACACACAAAACACAATTATCATTAATCTACGTGTAAAAAGAAAAGAGTCGTAAATATTGGGACGAGATAGAGTACTAATTTTGAGTAAAAGCAAAATAAAATTTGTGAAAGCAGTGATGAGCCGGGTTGAGATCAAGTTTTTCACACTAAGAGTTTTATAATTTTTAGAACTAATACTCATGAATCTCAATTTATTTTATTTCATTCTTTTATAAGATAATATTTCAGGATTCAATTAGGGAGTTATTAGCATAAAGAAAAATATTCCACTCAAACTATCTAGTAGCCATTAAAAGCTCTAATGAAAACTTGCATATTTAAGAAGATCAATAACCATGATTGTACAAAAAATTAAAACTATCGTACAATAAGAAAGTACGTAACATAATAAAACATTATCTCTCTATCCTACCATTTTCCTTTCCCAAAGCACAATCCGGTTGAGCACACTCATTGTATATTACACACGAAAAGTTTTGTTTTTTAATTATTTTTATTTGATTTGTTTGTAGAACAACGAACATACACATACCGTTATACGTAGGGGTGTGCATGAACCGAACCGAATCGATCGGTTCGGTTTTTAAAAAAGTCGGTTTGCTGTTCGGTTCAAATTTTCAATTAAAATCGATTTTCGGTTCGGTTTTTGATTTTATATTTTAGGTTCGGTTGGTAGCGAACCGAACCAAAATATTATTTTTATATATTTATATATTTTATATAATAATTAATTAATATTTTAATTAAATAATTAGGATTAAAATGTGTTTATTTAAAAAAATTATATATAATATATGTTTCGATCGGTTTTTCGATCCAGGCGAAACCGATCGATTTTTAGTTCGGTTTTCGATCGGTCAAAACTATAAATCGGTTCGGTTCGATTAAAAAAAATATGTTCGGTTCGATTTTCGATTTTAAAATTTGATCGATTGGTCGAACCGTGATGCACACCCTAGTTATATGCTCCAAAGTCCAAATACTAGTGTTAGGATTTTGAATCAAAATTGAGCTTTCTTTGACTTTTATATATAATTTATATTTTCTAGAGTAGAGAGCGCGTTTTGAACATATTACCTTTTAATTTAAACTTATGGCGACTAAACAAATTCAAATTTATGATGAATTTATTTTTGCCGCCGAAAATAGATCTCGGTGATTTGGAAGAAAAAATTAATAGTATAACATCAAGTACAATTTAATTGGTAAGGCGTTTTCTCTCGATTAATAAATTCTAATCGCTTAGAGATGTATGTGTGATTGATTTAAAATTATATATATATATATATATATATATTATAGAGGAACTACCTCTTTGATAAAAATTAAGAACAATAATCACTCTTAGATTGAATAAGATCAGACGAATAATAATTATTTAATGATAAAAATAGTTAAATCCTAATTTTTGTTATTTGGAGATCCGGATCTGAAAATCTCTCCCATTTCATTTGGAAATCCTTATCCTGAAAATCTTTCATATTCCACTTTTGGTATTGGTGTAATTTGTTTTGCATGTTTTTGTTGTGTTTTTCTGTGTTTGTTTGATATGATTTGGTTCCTATATGCTTAAGTTTTGAATATCTTTTTATTGGAATCATGTTCGTTTTGTTTTGTGTAGGGAATGTTCGCGTTTAAGCATTTTGAGCATAAAAGCACGTGAAGTTACCTTTGGAAGAGGCACCGCGTCCGTGAGCTGCGTCCGGCGTTGGGTGCCGTGTTACCTAGGGCGCCCAGCGTCGGCCGCTGGCGCCACGCTAAGCTTTCGAGGACGCGCGTCCGGCGGCGGCTGCGTCCGTGTTTGGGCGTCAGTGAAGTTATCGTCGAGAGCGCCTCGTCCCGCTGGCGTGCGTCTGGCTGGGCGTCAGTGAAGCTTTCGAGAATGTAGTAGCGTCCCGCTGCCGCTTTTGCGTCCGGCGGGTTGAAGTCTGAGTTGTCGAGAAAAGGCCGCGTCCGTGCTTGCCTTACATCCGTATTTGGGCGTCAATCGGAATCCATCGAGAGAAGGGCGCGTCCGTGGCGGCATGCGCGTCGCGCGGCCTCCGTTCCTAGCGACCGCGTCTGCTGGCGAGTACGTCCGTGGGTGCTCGTTATTGGCTGGTTTGAAGACCTCGCGTCCGTGGCGGGACTCCGTCCGTGGGCGTGAATTTCCGTGAATATATATAAGTTGTAACGCGTGAAACCCTAGACATCTTCTTCATTATTCAGTTTTCTCTGTCGTTAGTTTTCAATATTCTCCCACGCGACTGTTCATCATTATTTTCCTTGTAATTCTCTTTGCATTTGGGATTGATTCAAGACATTTGATTGGAGAAATCCATCAACGACATTTACGATTGTAAGACTTGTTATTCTATTTTTCTTCATTGAATTATTGGATAATGATTTCTATCAATTATAATTATTTGATCCATGAGATGAGCATGAACTAATTCTTTTCTAGGGTTGGGTGATTCAAATTGATTGATTGATGATTTGTTTGATTGAGAATACCAATTGAATCCTAGGGTTTATTGTTGAGTGATTGATCTCTATTGAATTATTTATGTTTCGTGTATTATCGAGAAATAGATACGTGCATGATAGGAATTTGGTAATTGATTAATCACTATTTTATTTGTATGTTTCGTGTATTATCGAGAGATAGATCGTTGCATCATAGGAATAGATTGGATTAGAGGTTAGGAAGCGGGACTCTAGTAGTTTATGTATTTGTGAAATTTGATAACCTAGGTTTAATCCACGGAACGAAAGTCAGTGTTTGGATTGAGGTTTGAATATTGCATGAATAGGTAGATTTCTTTATCAAGCAATAATCGGTTAATCGAGGCGAAGAACCCCAATACCTAGTTTATCTCACACTCTTGAATTATTCTGTGCGTTTGAGCGCTTTGGACAATCGTTGAATCGTTTGCGTGTTTAATTTTCATGTTAATCTTAGTTAATCATCACCCCAAATCAAGTTTAGGATTTAGATTTATTGCTTTTATCGTAACACATCATAAGCCTGTTAAGTCTTCCTCGGAAGATTCGACTTGAGTCGACCTTACCACGCTATAGGGACCTCGTGCTATTGCGGCGACTAAAGTAGAACAATTTGGTGGAACAAATTTTGGCCGTTCTTGGGGAAGGCTTTAGGCATTTTGATTGTGTTATTTTCCCACCTATCTTCTATTTTGGTTTATTTTTATTTTGTTTGGTTAATTCTTCCCAGTGCGCGTAATCCGTTTTCTTGTCTTGTGTTTGTGTATGCTGGGTCGTCAAGTCTCAAAAGAAAGTTGGCACGGTGTTCGACAACATTCACGGGGTAGGAGAATTTAATCCTTGAACTCGGAAGAAAGCATGCGAAAGTGAAGCGAGTGCGACCATGAGTTAGTCGAGAGTTTGGAGAGTAGATCTCGAGAGGAATCGTGCGGAAGAAATGGCGGAAAATGGAGGAGGCCATGAAGAAGGAAACCCGAGGATCGTGATTTTGCTCGACCGTCATTGGGGTGACAACGTCGTGCATAGTTCTCGGGGATCGGCCGAAACTATGAGTTGAAGCCCGTCCACTTCAACCTTCTTCCGTCGTTCTATGGGATGCTAGCGAGGATGCCTTGAACTTCATCAGGGAGTTCTATGCGATGGTTCACACTTTTCCTTTGAGCAGAACCGAGGATCTGGCGAGAATGAGGTGTTTTCCTACACCACGAAAGATAGAGCGAGACATGGTTGATGTCTCTGACCAGTTCAGCGGCGAGTTGGCAAGGCGTGTATGATAAATTCATGGGAAAGTACTACTCGAACCAAAAGACACAAGAGGCGAGGGCTCGAGATAGCCACATTCAAGCGGATGGTGGAGAACCTATGCATGAGGCATGGGATCGGTTCAAGTCGTTCTGCGGCGGTGTCGCATCACCATTACCGGTGAGCTTCTCAACCGGTTTTCTATGATGGATTGACAATGGACTATCAATACATGATAGATAATGCGGTGGAGGAGACATTGGAAACTACTGCTGCGATGATGTTAGTGAGATTACGGAGGCGCTGGCGCAAACTCGCAAAGGAGAAGTGCGGGGCGAAGACCTGCTGCTGCGTGACAAAGAGATTACACCTAGTTATGAAGTGACACGACAATCGGGTGATCTCACTCGCCAAGTTCAATTATTGAGAACAACAGAGCCTCGGACATCATCTCGATTCCAATAGCAACAAGTGATATCGATGGAAACTTGTGGAATTTGTGGAGAGCGGGACATGGAGCCAGCGTGTGCCAAAGAGGAAATGAGATGGCGTGCGAAGAAGTGCAAGCTAATGCTATCTGGGGGTTCAACAAGGGTACAAGAGGAAATCGGCAAGGCTATCCATGAGACCGAAATGACCCTTCTCAAATTCTTACAATCCCGGTGGAGAAATCATCCTAACTTTTCTTGGAGTCGAATCGAGGAGGAACAAGTCAGTACCAGTTCGACGACAACCTCGGCAAACCCGGCAACAAATTGATGCTCCCAATAAACCATCGCTTGAGGATTCTCACGAATCGTTTATCGAGCAAGTAACCTTAGATTTGAGTCTTTGGAGTCATCATTGAAGAGAGTGGAAACTCAAGTGGGACGATTCTTTGGGCTGTCGAACAATTAGTGCAAAGAGACCAAAAGGAAAGTTTCCTAGCCAATCAGACATGTCGAGGTACATTACGACTTATGGAGTGAGAATGAGAAGTGCGAGGGTGATAGCGAGACCGGGATGGAAGAAGAACAACCTCGCGAGTTTATGAGCCACCCATTCCATTTCCGAACCGTCGATAGTCGAAGGAAAGGAAGCGGGAATATGAAGAAAGTGGTAATTGAGAAGAGGAAGAAGCTGGTTCAACCCAAACCAAGGCAAAGCGATCCGGTAGTTTACTCTTAATGTTGCTTTTGGTAATGGGAAATCTGCATCGGGGATGCTTGATTTAGATCTTGGAATTAATTTAATGTCCCCATCTCTGTTTAACTCATTAAAACTTGGAGAGTTAAAACCAACCCGACATGCGATTAGAATTGGCGAGGAACTATTCGGTGCCGAAGGGTGATCGAGCGTTTTAATACGAATGGGTAACTGTTAGTCTCGATTGATTTTGTTGTCATTGATATGGGAGAAGGAATGGAAAACATGAGTGGACATCCGTTGTTGTTAGGTAGGCCATTTATGGTGCAACAAATACCAAATTGAATTCACTAAAGGATTGATAAGCTTGGTATTGGATGCAGCGGAGACATTCCGTGCTAGTAATGCAGTGATAATTCTCTGTTTCTACTCATCGCATCGTGTTTTCTATCACGCCCTTGATATTTTGGGCGAGAATAAGGTCTTGCAGTGCGGATGTCAAAGAAGAAATCGGCGGTGAGAAGACTGACCCACATTTCGGTCTAAGTGTAAGAAAGATCGGGGTAGAGCACAAGTCGAGGATGAGTGGAAAGAGCCGCCACTTTACTCTCAGGAATATGGTTATCGCCTAGCGAGGCGTTGGATAATGAGTCGGGCAAAGCTTCTTGCTAGACAAAATTAAGTCAAAATGAGGACTTAGTGGTCGAGCTAACGACGTTAAAATTAGCGCTTCGTGGGAGGCAACCCACGTTTATTTTGTTTTGCTCATTTTCTTTTGTTTTGATGTTGTTTTTGTTTGGTGTGGTGCGGTGAGATTTCAATATCTTGGGCGTTGAGTACAAGAGAAAAGACTGAAATTCAATCGGAGAAGGTACCCAGCCGGACGCGCCTAAACCCGTATTGGGTGGAATTTTGTTTTAGGTAGTAAGGTACCCAGCGCGGACGGGCGAAACCGGCAGGTGGAATTATTATTTTGGGGAAGGCGTGACCCGGCGCGGACGCATCAAGCGGCGTTGGGTCGAAATTCTTTTAAAAAAAAAAAAAAATCTTTTATTAATTAAGGGTTTTGCAAAACAAAATTCTAACCTAGTTTTCATTTCTTCCTCACGCAGCTCTGCTCTACGAGATCTTCGTTCTCAGCGCCAATGACCCTCCTCCGTCTGCGTTCGCTCTCAATCGCCCGCGCATGCCTCGTCGTCGCGCCTTTCCGTCAGCCTTCCTTCCGTCCGGCGCTTTGTCGACTCGCTCCCAGTATGAGCTCATCTCCGTCCGGCGTTCGTCCTAGCGCTTCCTCCATCGCGCTAATACCCAGCGTCGCGCGCCCATTCTTTCTCCTCCCGTCCGGCGTTTCATCACCGCAGCGCCAAGCGTCTTGACCCTTCGCGTCCGGCGCTTGGCCTCGGCGCCACGCCCGCTCCACATCGCCGCCGCCCGCGCCGCGCTTCCAGCGCCACGCCCGCTCCACCTCGGCGCCGCTCCACGCCGCTTCGCCCGCGTTCGGCGCTTGCTCCTCCGTCCGGCGTTTCCATCCACGGCGCCCGCGCCTCTAGCTCGTGCCCGGCTTCCAGTCGGCGCTACCGCCATGGCGGCTAGCGCCGTCCCATCGCCGCGGCCTCATGTTTCCTCCGTCTGGCGCTTCGTCTTTCCAGCGCCGTGCCCAACATCTGCGTTGCCGCCCTCCGTCCGGCGCTCCATCTTTCAACGCGCGCCAGCGCTGCGTTGCGCGCCTCCGTCCGGCGTTTCACTTGCCTTGCCCAAGTACCTCCCTTTACAGATATGGTTCGTCGAAGAATCCGGTGGATCTAGCTCACGTCGTCCACGAGATGATGACATTCCTATGGAGGAACCCATCGAAGATATCGGTATTATGTATTGACCGCCTTCCCTATCTATAATCCTGTGGAAGGTACCCTTCATCGCCGCTTTATCCATCAAGATATTACTCTCTCGCGTGTATTTAATTGGCGGTGATGATAAGTTTGGAGTGCGGAAGATAAGATAAAAATATTTAAAGAACTTAGCTTACTTCACTATGCTATGATGGAATTGCTCGTTATTCTCCGTTGTTGGTTGAATTCTCTTGTCTAATGATTTTGATGATGAATCGATAATATGACACCGTAAATGCATTGGGGAATGAGTATGTTGTTACACTCGTGTTATGAAGGGTGTATTTGGATTTCCGACCACAGTGCACGTGGTGTACCTCAATCTTTAATATTAGGGGCGTGGCATGAGCTTTGGGGTTTGATAATTGGTCATCGGTTGGGATGCCGAGTGGGTTTATCGAGGATCCGGCTTTGTCGATGGTGCACAAATTCATTGCCTTCAATGTCTTGACAATGAACAAAGCTAACAAAGTTAATCGGTGAGGTCTTCCTCCTCACTTGCTTAAGAAAGCGAAGGTTAGCCCAAGCTTCTTCATTTGGGAGCATCTGCGATTAATTCAACGCCGTAAGAAGTGTCGGCTACCTTGTGCCAAATCCCCTTTGGACTAGGCGTGCATTTGAGGATAATTAGTAATGAGGGCACGCACATTCCTGGACAGGATTTGATAAGATCGAAGAGGATTGACCTCGGTGAGCTTCGAGGCGCCCGTTTGCTTATAATGGGGCGACCCTTGTACCGCATGATAGGAGGCGTGAGGAGATACATGCATGCGCAGCTCGCGAAGCTCAAGCGAGGTGCAGGACCATCCATCCCCTACGGTGACATGATGATTTTGATACCACTCTTGCATCGATGAAGAAGGCGATCAGCATGCCTATGCGAGGAGAGGATCTGAGCCTCTTGAGCAACGCCGATCCCAATCACCCACGTTCCCTTCTCGGCCAAGGTCCGTCGAGGCGGGCTACTATTCCATGCGTGAGAGTTGGGCGGTTCAGGAATGAATTAGTGGTCGATGGACGAGTTTCGTCAAGACATCTCCTCTCGATTCAATCAACAAAATGAGCGTCTTGACGAACAGAACCGACTTTGGAGAAGCGAGAACCAGTGGCTGGAACAATACAATCAGCAGATGGGTGAGCATAATCGCGCATGGCGCTCTCGAGGCTCGATGGAAAGCTTGGACTTCATTTCATGGCGATCTACCTCCACCACTGCCGTCGACCAATAGTGATTCTTCACTATTGGAGTGTATGTGTTTTGCCATTTTTGTGTGTGTCGTTTTGTTTTTGTTCTTTGTTCGTTCTGTTTTTGTGTTTTGTTTTGTAGGTTTGTTTCGGTTTTGATGCCCCGCCGCTCCGTTTCGTCAATTTGTAAGTCACCTCTACTATACTTTTATATTCATATCTGATAGGGACCTTTTTGTTTTAAGTGTGGGGGTATCGTTTGGTTTGTGTCGTTTTTATTTTGTCGTTTGTCGTTTCCCGTTTTGTTGCGTCTTGTCGTTGTGTTTCGTCGTTTCTTAACTCTTTGTTTGGATTAGAGACGAATTTATTCTCTTGAAATCAATGGTGTATGAAGAATTATGCTTTAAGTTGAATTGATTGCGTTTTGATCTGAATTTCTTTGCATCTTGGTATATGGTTTTTAGTTTGATAATTCTTAGTCGTCAATTTGAACTGTGGGACATAATTAGGAAGCTGTGTTTAGACAAGGTGTGTGATCGGATGTCATATACTTCGTAAATGGAACCTGTCTCTTGTATGATTTTCTAGAAAAAGTGGACAAAAAAAAAAAAACGTTGTATGAAATAAGTGGGCTTAAAATTCGAATAAGGGGCTCTACCCCTCTTGCTTGTGTTGTCTCTCGAATGGAGACTATTTGCTATGGGTATAGATATCTACGTTAGGATACTCGAGTGTATAACTTGAAGTTTCCACCTAACGATCATTGTCTATAATCGGTTTAAGTTCCACAAATTCTTATTTGATTTTTCATTGGGATATCTTACATGAAAAGGAACCATATAAGTTGCATATTGATTTTGAGATCATATTGAGTCGAAGCACACTATTCTATGATTAGTCACATGTTTTGATTGATGAATGGGGATCATTATATTGAGAACTATATTATTAAGATGCATTGAATGGATGTGAATATGAGATTGATTCTATTTGAAGTATTGATTCTATGTGTACCACTCTTTTCAAAACTAAATTTGCTCGAGGACAAGCAAAGAGTTAAGTGTGGGGAGTTGTTTTGCATGTTTTTGTTGTGTTTTTCTGTGTTTGTTTGATACGATTTGGTTCCTATATGCTTAAGTTTTGAATATCTTTTTATTGGAATCATGTTCATTTTGTTTTGTGTAGGGAATGTTCGCGTTTAAGCATTTTGAGCATAAAAACGCACGTGAAGTTACACTGGAAGAGGCACCCGCGTCCAGTGTTTGCTGCGTCCGGCCTTTGGTGCCGTGCCATAGGGCGCGCGTCCGCGCCAGCATGCGTCCGTGGGCGCCACGCTGCTTTCGAGCGCGCGTCCGGCCGGGCGTCAGTGAAGCCATCGAGACGCCGCGTCCGGTGGCGGCGCGTCTGTGGCGTCAGTGAAGCTTTCGAGAATGTAGCAGCGTCCGTGCGCCCCTACGTCCGTATTTGGGTTGAAGTCGAAGTTGTCAGAAGACGCCGCGTCCGTCCGCTGCGCGCTGCGTCCGCCGGGCGTCAATCTGAGTCCGTCGAGAGAAGGGCCACGTCCGTGGCATCGTCGCGCTGGCCTCCGTTCCTAGCGACCGCGTCCGTGGCTGGGTGCTCATTATTTGGCCTGGTTTTGAAGACCTCGCGTCCGGCGCTGGGACTCCGTCCGGTGCTGGGCGTGAATTTCCGCGAATATATATAAGTTGTAACGCGTGAAACCTGACATCTTCTTCATTATTGAGTTTTCTCCGTCGGTTTTCAATATTCTCCCACGCGTTGTTCATCATTATTTTCCTTGTAATTCTCTGTGCATTTGGGATTGATTGAGACATTTGATTGGAGAAATCCATCAACGACATTCTGATTGTAAGACTTGTTATTCTATTTTCTTCATTGAATTATTGGATAATGATTTCTATCAATTATAATTATTTGATCCGTGAGATGAGCATGAACTAATTCTTTTCTAGGGTTGGGTGATTCAAATTGATTGATTGATGATTTGTTTGATTGAGAATACCAATTGAATCCTAGGGTTTATTGTTGAGTGATTGATCTCTATTGAATTATTTATGTTTAGTGTATTATCGAGAGATAGATCGTGCATGATAGGAATTTGGTAATTGATTAATCACTATTTTATTTGTATGTTTCGTGTATTATCGAGAGATAGATCGTTGCATCATAGGAATAGATTGGATTAGAGGTTAAGCGGGACTCTAGTAGTTTATGTATTTGTGAAATTTGATAACCTAGGTTTAATCCACGGGCGAAAGTCAGTGTTTGGATTGAGGTTTGAATATTGCATGAATAGGTAGATTTCTTTATCAAGCAATAATCGGTTAATCAAGGCGAAGAACCCCAATACCCTAGTTTATCTCACACTCTTGAATTATTCTTGTGCGTTTGAACTGCTTTGGACAATCGTTGAATCGTTTGCGTGTTTAATTTTCATGTTAATCTTAGTTAATCATCACCCCAAATCAAGTTTAGGATTTAGATTTATTGCTTTTATCGTAACACATCATAAGCCCTGTTAAGTCTTCCTCGAAAGATTCGACTTGGGTCGACCTTACCACGCTATAGGGACCTCGTGCTATTGCGAGCGACTAAGTAGAACAATTTGGTCGGAACATAATTCATGTTGTTGTTCATGTAATCGTTGTTGGATTTGTATACTGAAAGCAGAATGATTGAGCTTGTACATAATATTTTCTGTTACCACTATTACAATCTACTATCCGAATTGTTTACTTGATTGTATATGTTGTCCGATTATCTCATACAAAGTTAGATCATACGGTGTGTGAAGATCATAGAAGTCGAATGATTAGTTAAGCTTCTTAAGGTATAAAAGGATCACGGTGAGACAACTTGAGGACGAGTTGTCGGTATAAGATCTTGATATAGATAAGAAGTAACTTGATTTGGTTGCTTGTCTATCTTTGGTATGTTTTAACTTATTAATGGATCACGAGGAGATGAGTTCTTCTATCGACCGTCGTGAAGAAACTAGATCTCGGTGACTTTACGTTGATCTAAACATCGATAAGATTTTAGGTGAGTATGAGTAACTAACCATCACTTTGATTTATTATGGGTGAGGTTACATGAGATAACCAGATTCTCCGTATCTTGGGTGGTGGCAAGATCTTGTATGTCATGCTAATTACATGTATCAGTCACCGTATCCGTTTAGGAAGATGAAGTCCCTTAAGGAGCTTAAAAATTTATTGTACTAAACCACATGAGGTTGAGTTAACTCAAGTATAATAATAAGGTTGGGTGTTATTACTTAGAAAATTAAAGAGATTAATTATTGTAAGCGATCAGTCTATAAATAATTAATGGACTTCGATATCTTAAATACGGGATTCGTATGTCTAAGTGCAATCCCGACTCAACTTGGTAATAAATGGGTAAGTCGACATTTGTTCTCTAGTGGAATGAATAAATGTTTATGAATTAATTTATGTTCTGAGCTAAACATAAGATAATTAATTGATTTTAGGCCCATCTTTAATCCTTGCATTTGATCCCTGGGTTGGCCCATCAAGACACATAGCGCTAGTAATTTTGTCCCCACATGTGAGTTTCATTGGAAATTTATTACGATTTATGTATTATTTTAATACATCTCATATATCTAGATAGATATTATCGATATTATTAGATATCAAGAGATAATTATTGAGATATGAATTATCCTCAAGGATTGAAGATAATTATTGTATTTATTAGATGTGCAAGGATTCTATCTAAATAGGATTCTAGTGAATGCATTATAAATACAAGGTGAAAGAAAATTAGGTGATCATATGCCATTAGTGTGATTTTTAAAAATCACTAGAGCTATAATAGGAGGTGAATTTTACAATATTCTTCATAGATTGCTCTCACTCAGTATTTGAGAATAATCATCTGAGATACAGTCCAGAAGATCAAAGCTGTAGTCCGTAATTTATCTACTATCCCAGAAATTTTAGGTAAACACGAGTAAACACATATGTGTTGTAATTAATAATATAGGAGCATCTAGGAACATAATCGATATATGGTGAATTAAACATCTAAGATAGATCCTCGAGCATGGATAAAATAAAATTTCCTACATCATAGTTTTGTGCATGCTATAACATTTCAACTCATTGATATGTTTAAGTAATTCATGTTATTGTTTATGTAATCATAATGATTATGCATGTGTAATACTTCTGATAAATGAATATATAAATTCCTTTAATTATATGATTGAAATGGTTACCATTAAAATATAAGAATAATAAATGATTTATAATTAATCTTGACCATTAGATTATAAAATGGATGAACCATATTATATAGGAAGTAACTATTGTAAAACTCCCTTAAAGTATATACTACGAACTCTTCATTGATTGGTTTGAATTCATCACGAAGTGTCTAAATTAAAAAAAATCGCCTTCATGGGATTGAACCCAGATATTTTGAATTCATCAAACAAAGTGATGAATTCAACGTGAATCTTCACGATCGAAGGACTGCACATGGTTCTATTTTATATTTTAAGATCGATTTTAGTTGACCCAATTCCTACATATATATATATATATATTGAAGAGTTAACGTGAAAATTATTTTTAAAGTATAAATGTGAGAATCGGAAAATGATGAATCTGTTTGTGAAAATTAATGAATTCGTAAGGAAAGTTAGTGAATCCAAAAGAATTGAATTTTAAGCCCTCATGGGATTCAAACCTAGGCGAAAATTTCAAATGTTTTGGATTAATTAATTTTCGACAGTTAATCATTTTCATATCTTACATTCACATCTTAAAATGGTTCTTGTTTGAATCTCTCCAAATATATCTATATATAGCTAAATATGAGACATTTATATGGATGACAATGGATCGGATACCCATCCATTAAGCATTTTCAAAATCGAACCCATTTAAAATTTATCTATTCATATATGTTACAAACCCATCACGATTACTAGCTTTACTACTCATACTCATCCCAAACTCATATAAAGTGCTAATTACCCATACAGCCCATTTAACTTTATTTAATATCCAAATAATAAAAAGCGATATAACATATTTTAGTCCTAATAAAAGTCAAAACTACTAAGTAAATGTTAATAATAATTAGTAGAAATAAAATAAAATTAAATTTAGATTTCAAGTATAAAATAGAAATTATACAATGTAATTTTAATATATCGATATATAAAATTATATAAATCACCAAAACAAACATATAGATGATATTTTAACTTCTCAAATCTTCTATCAATATTTTCATATAACCATTCGTGACTACATTAAAGAAAGAAAAATAATAATTAATTAGCATATAAGTATCCATAGAAACATATAAATATTATAATATTATAAATTTTATAAAAGGATTCTAGTAGCAGATACCTACAAATAATTTCTCAAATCTTCCTCAAACCTATCATGAGTAATAGCTTTATTACCTCAATTTGTCAGAAACCTTTTCAATACTTACCCCAATCCACTAATAAAGTTTGATAAGAATGGGTACCATGAAAACCCAATCTATTAATCTCTGTTTCGTTTAAAATATCATGACTTTCTTTTTGGGTTGTAAAATTCTGAATATCTCATTCCATTTTATGAAATAATTATCCATTCAAAAGCTGTGGACCCTACCAACTTTTTAACACTTTAACTACTTTATCATATCTCCTAAATCGCGTACCAAAAAGTGACAATTTAAATGGGACGGAGGAGTACCATTCAAAGGCATTTTCTTAAAGAAATAAAAATTTGAACTAAAACTTGCCCATTTCTTTTCATCTAGATAGACTCTAATATACCGACAGGCCCATAAAACTTCAAGAACGTCAAAGTATTGACCAAGTCAACGCATATAGTCCAAGAAAGTGGGTTAAGAATTTCAGGACTTCACACTTGGTTATTCAATATTGAACTTTTCATATTCCATAATTTAGGTGTACATTTGTGTTATATTTTGTGTGTCCCAACTCCCATAAATTTAAATTACTTACTTTATTGGTATATATCTTTAACTTTTCAATTTCTTTTATATTTTAGACGATCGCTATTTATAGATATGCTCTAAATAGTTTAACGTAAAACTCATGACCTCAAGGTCATGGAATCCGCTATCAATATTGAAGTTAAGGTTAAGTCACCCTATTAAATTTTTCATCTCAATATTAGCCGCTAGTGAACGTATATTGGAATATCACTAATTATCAACCAATTAATTAATGAACATAGATATATAATGTAAATATACTTAAGGTCGTTGGTTCAAAATCTTCACAAATTTTATACACTGAGATTGTATATGCACGTAATGGATTGTGTCGTAGGCACTTAAGAGAAAGATTGCTTAGTTTGTGCAGTTGTGTTGATAAATTTATGTTTATGGGATAATAAGTAGGGATGTCAATATGAATTGAAGCTCGCATTTGGCCGAATAAGCGATAAAATTAGGGGTTATGGTTATAACTTAGAAAAAATGTCAACCCGAATAAGCCGAACTGAATAGCCGACAACCCGAGTGGGTTAGCCCGAACCAAGCGGGTTGGCCGATTGACATCCTACTGTTATCAAGAAATTTTAGAAGATATTCATAGTGTTTTAAAAGTTACAAAAAAATAGTGAATTAGTTATTATGGAATATTAATATTCGGATATATTAAAAAATAATTTAGTTGTGAGCATTATTTTCCAATTTTGATATTGTAATATATTTTAAATAGTATTATATTGAATTAACTTATTAAAATTTTCTAGATATTAGTTTTAATTCGCTATAATTGTATTATATTATTAGAGATCATTTAGTTACATGGAATGCGGACATTAAAGCATAATAGAAAAAAAGAATTTAATTATGAGCATTATTTTTAATTTTATTGTTTGCTATTCAAAGTTAGTATAATAAGATTAAAAAAAGAACTTGTGGAATGTATTATATTTATTTTTCAGTTATTTGTTTTTACTCCAATGCTTAATATAAAATATTTGATATATATATATATATATATATATATATATATATATATATATATATATATATATCAATAATATATATATATATATTTTATTTTATTTTTAAGCTTTACGGCCCGATGGGTTAGCCCGAAACCCGAGAGTTTAGGGTTAGGGTTGAATTTTTCTAAGAAAAATGTCAATAGAATAAGCGACAAGAATAGCCGACAACCCGAGTGGGTTAGCCGAACCAGCGGGTTGGCCGATTGACATCCCTAATAATAAGTGTGTCATAATAATAACAGAAAAAGTTTTATAATATTTTATTCCATATAAATCGCATTAACGTTAGGGACTTTTCATGGTACGCCTAACATTCACGTAAAGTCTTCAAACGCTGCCATTTTCCGTGGAACATATGGACCAACTATGCCCTAATTCAAATATTAAATAATGTAACAAAACGAATTCTTCTTTTGCTCACGCTCATGTGAAGGTTCTATTGACTAGGGATATAACTTATTTATGTCCTCTATAAATACATCATCAAAATGGTTATGACAATCCCACCACCCCACTTGGAGGTTAAGTTAATTTCATTCAATCACTATATATCTATATAGTGATATTTTGGAAGAAAATAAATATATTGCTGTAGAAAGCAGAGCAGGGCAACCTGAAGAACACAGAAATTCAAATATGGAAGCAAGATTAAATATGTTTGTGTTCATATCACTAGTTGTAGCTGCTATGCTACATGGCTCCTCGGCACAAACCACACACGTCGTCGGAGCGCACTGGGCTGGCTCGTCCCACCGGCGGTGAAGCAGCCTACCAGACATGGGCCGCGACCCAGACCTTCACCGTGGGTGACATGCTAGGTATGTCTTAACATATATATTTCGATTAATTAGACTCCATGTCTAAATCAATTTGTCTTCGTTATTTTATCTTTATGTCAAAATGGAGAGATTACTAACTATATATTAAATTTTGCAGTGTTCAATTTCAGCGCAAATGCACACAATGTAGCTGAGGTGAGCAAGGAATCATTTGATTCTTGCAATACCACAAATCCCATCTCATTATCCACCACTTCTCCTACTACCATAACCTTAGCATCTGCCGGTGAACACCACTTCCTCTGCACCTTCCCTCAACACTGCTCCTTAGGCCAAAAGCTAGCCATCAACGTCACTGCTGCCTCCGTCGCCCCAACACCACAGCCCACCACTCCCGCCAGCAGCCACACAGAAACCGCCCCATCACCGGCCGTGCCTGCACCGAAAGTTTACACGGTTGGCGACAATCTCGGCTGGTTTGTACCTCCCGCTGGTCCAACTGTATACCAAACTTGGGCTAGGAACAAAACTTTCGCGGTCGGAGATGTTTTAGGTAACGTTTTCGCTATAATCTAAGTCAAAATACACGTCGCAACAATTTAATTATATAAATAATATAGTATTGTGAAATAGACGATCTCATCATCGCCGACTCAGGGGGTGCTAGGGGGAGCACCAACACCCCCAACCACTTTTCTTTTTTTAAAAATAATCTTATCATTAGTAATTTAAAAAAAAAAATTAATGATTGAACCTCAATTGTAGTCGGAAGTTATCGATTTTAGCTCATTCTAAACGTTTTTCTGCGTCCATTCCTGACCGACTATACTATCGTTTGCAGTGTTCAACTTTACAAATGCGGTACACAACGTCTTACAAGTGACGAGGGCGAATCGACTCGTGCAACGTCTCCACCACCACCACGCCGCCGACCACCGCCTCTCCAGCGAGGATCACCCTCACCTCCGCGGTGAGCACTACTACATGTGCACCTTCCCTCAACACTGCACCTTGGCCAAAAGCTAGCCATCAACGTTACCAGTGGCGGTAGCGCCGCCCTGCACCGGCTCCTTTGAGCCCCGTTCCGACACCTTCCTCCCCGCCACTCCGCCACCCAGCTCCACCGCTCCGCCTGACAGCGCGGTGGTCCTTCATCAACTACCCCTCGGCGCCGGCGACCCCAAGCCCATTTACCCTCCTCCGCCGCCAGCAGCTCCGCCATCGGTCGCGCGCGCATGCGGCTTTGTTCCTTCACTTTCTTGGCCATTGCTCGGCTTTCTTGTGTAACTAGATCATGATGCAGACATTTTCTTTGTTTGGTGATTCGTTTGATCTCATATATTTTGATTTCCATGTTATAATTAAGATTGTATTTTTAGATTTATGTTGAATATCCTTGATTGGTAATTAATAATAAAGATAGTCTTTTATTTTACTAAAATTTTAACCTTTCATTTTTCATTATGTACTCAATGATTTACTTGTGATTTTTGTGGGTTACTACTAGAAGATATCTACAAATTAATATTGAATTAGTAACACTGAAAATACCCATAAATTACTTTGCCAAATGACAGATGTAACACAAATTTTTGTATTTAAATTTTTATAAATACAAAATTGTATACAAAAATTAATGAATTTGGATTTGATGAATTTGAGATGAGTTCGATCTCATCTATCCTCGATTCTTCTCTTCAATGTTGATTTCTTGAGCGATCTTTGGATTTCTTCAAGTTGTTGGAGGGATGTGATTCTTTGATCTCCTTGAACTTGAAGGTTGAATTTGACGATGTTGATCGAAGGACTTGATCTTGTTTCGGATCGAAAGTCGGTTGATTTGATTTGTTGAAGAGCGTTTGAAGATCTTGAGTTTGAGCGCCAATGCGGAGGCTTTCACCTTGTTTCGAATTGAACTTCAACTTGGTTTGATTTGGAGGATGATCTTGGCGAGAACGTGGTGATTTGCTGAAACGCCTTGAATGCTTGAAGAAGACTTGAATGTCTGGAGAATGCTTGTGAGAGGATTCTTCGAGTGTCTTGAGCTCTTCAAGTCTTCACTTCACTTCAATCCTCCTCTCCCCACTAATGAAGCCCCAACACCCTATTTATAGGTGTGGGTTAGTGGGCTTATGGGCTTATGAGCCTTTTGGGCCATCAAGCCATGAGCTTGGGCTTATGGGCCTTTTGAGCCATCAAACCATGGTCTTGAGCTTTGGGCCTTTTGGGCCATCAAACCATGGTCTTGAGCTTGGCTTGAGCTTGGGCTTTGGGCCTTTGGGCCATCAAACCATGGTCTTGAGCTTTGGGCCTTTGGGCCATCAAACCATGGTATTGAGCTTGGGCTTGAGTTTGTGGGCTTGAGCTTTATGGGTTTGAGTTTGAGCTTATGGGCCTTTTATGGCTCATTTGGCACAATTGAGCGATTATTCATCTCAGAGGTGTCGTTGCCACATGTCATGCTCCTGTTGCTAATAAAATTAAATATTAACCATATATCTATTTATTTTGGAATAAATTCCATTAATAAAATAGAAATATAATTAATTATTTAATTAGATTATTTACGTGGCATGATCTAATTTGCTAACAATTTTAACTGTCTACAAATTGCCCATCGAGACTTGTTCATGGACGAGTTGTCTTGGAAATGGACGAGTCTCGAAATCACTAGATAGTTTAAACTCTTGTCGAGGAGTTCTCGAATTTGAATTTGTAAATAGTTTATACTCGTATTTAGGAGTTCTTGAATTTGAATTTGTAAATAGTTTATACTCGTATTTAGGAGTTCTTGAATTTGAATTTGTAAATAGTTTATACTCGTATTTGGGAGTTCTTGACTTGGATTTGAATTTGTAAGCAGTTTATACTCGTATTAAGGAGTTCTTGACTTGGATTTGAATTTGTAAGCAGTTTATACTCGTATTTAGGAGTTCTTGGACTTGAATTTGAATTTGTAAATAGTTTATACTCGTATTTAGGAGTTCTTGATTTGAGTTTGTTAGAAAGTTTATACTCGTTTCAAGGGTTCTTGAATTTGAATTTGGGCTTGACTTGACTTTGCGTTTGGATTTTATTATTTTGTTTCCAAAATTGGGCCCATGGAGACATTTTAATTTGGAGGCCCATAATTTTGTATTATCCATTGGGCCATTTTTTATTTACTTCCATTTCCTTTTTTTTTTACTTGAGCCCGATCTTGTATGAAAACATGGCCCAATCTTGTTTCCATTTTTAAATACTTTGAGCCCATATCTATCACATATTCAACTACTGGCTCCAAGTATTGGATAACCCATTAGCAATAGCCACGTTTTTTTTTGCCCTATTTTTTAATGCACAAGGAGGTATTGAAGTTTGTTGAGCTATCATAAAGTTTGTTGAGGATAAAGACAAATTTCAAGCATCTACTGTCTCAATCGCAAGTCGGCGAGGCGCCTTGTCCTTCACATTCCATTTAATGGAATTTGTTTGAAATCTGAAATTTGTTGAAGCACATTCTTGATCCAACTTTAAGCGGCTCAGTTTAGGGTTTTAGAGGGCTGCAGATTCCTCCTATAAATAGGGACACACTCACAGCTAGCTGTATAACCATTCCTCCTATAATCCTTTGCAGCTTCAACATTTCATTTTTCTTTTTAATGTCTTGACTACTTTTCTAGCTTCTGCAGCCTTTCTTGATTTTCTCTTTTGCCAACAATAGCATCACTACTTGTATTCCTTGCCTTGCTTCTCCATTTCACCTTATTTTCGTTTTTTGAATCATCGTGCAGCGAGAATGGTGTTTCGATGACGGAGGTACGAGCTTGCGCCTTCTTCTTTGCGGTTTTAGCAAACATACGCCGGCGTCCTTTTTTGAATACTTCAATTTTTTTGTACTTAGTGGTAAAGAGCACTATTTCTCCTTGCTTCATTTCTTTAATCTCTTGCCCTCTTCTGTTTTGCAGTTTTTTTTTTGTAGGCTGCCCCAAGCTGTTTACACCAACCTAAATCAAGTTGTTCTCCATAGATGGAGTTGCATCCAGACACAAGCCTGAAGTTTGACAGCCGTGATTAATGGTGGAGCCGATGGCGTCGCCAACTTGGAGGGATAGCTCTGGTTGTGGCGTTGCACAGCAGGCGCACATGAGATGGCATCGGCATTCTCGGTGGAGCAGGACCGAAGCCCAGACGGCAGCCAGCCGCGCGGCCTGAATTGCGGTTGAGCCGGCATCGGCCTTGAAGCAAGTAGCTGATGGTGCGGCGAGAAGACGACGGCGGTCTCGACGGGTGAGGATCCAAAGGAGACGTGGTGGCCTGCGACGGCGTGGCAGCGAGATGCATGGCTAGAAGCTGCACCACCGTCGGCACGAGAGAGGAGATGGCGTTGAACGTGACAACAAGGAGGTGCTGCGACGCTGCTGCGCATGGTGGGCAGAGGCGGCGCGAGCTAAAGGATGTCGTGAGAGAGATGACGGAAGCTGCGGACGAAGACGGCGCAAGCTAGAAGCTGTGTACAGTGATGACGCTGCAAAGAAGGCATTAGGCGAGACAGAGGCACGGGGTTATGCTCATCCTTGACGAGTAGAAGCGAGCCGGATGCACGGGGCTGCGCAGAGGCGACGTCTGGAGTAGAGGTGGCGGCGCAGACGCGAAGGAAGCCATGCCGGGTAAGGCGCGGCACGTCGTTGGTGTAGTCGACGGCGGCATACGGCGTTTGCACTTGCGGTGCTCGGCGGCTGAATCATCCGGTGGAAGGCGGCCTGTGACTCTAGAGAGGGCTGGTGGCAGTGTTCGCCGGATCTGGAGACGACGTGGCGGTGCCGAGGGCGTTAATATGAGAGGTTGAGGAGGCCATTCTGCGATCTTGCAGGTGACGGCGGCTTGGTTGCAGCGTGGAGCTCTATCGGAGGCTATGGCAACGCATGACGTCGTTGCAGGTGGTGGAGGGTGGAGGTAACCCCGACGTTTGTTGCTGTGTTTGACATCATGCTCCCAATCCGGGAGGAGTGAAGGTCGCGGAAGACGACGGCGATGGGTGAACGTGACAGCGAGGAAGCGCAGCAGTGTTGCCGCGCATGGTGACGATGGTGTACAGATCTCGACTTGATCTTGGGGCTCTGGGTCCGGAGCGACGTCAGTGGAGTCGGTGTGACCTGCGGCGGTGAGGTGGGAAGATTGACGACGATGCCTGATTGAACGCGACAGAGGTGGCACGGTGATAACCTGGAGCTGATGCTGTCGTTTGTCGAGATGGAGATGGAGCGCGAGGCGGCAGCTGAGCTCGCGGTGAGGACGACTGGAATGGAGGCGGTGCGCCTCGACTGAAGTAGAGGTGGCGTCGACTGGAACTCGCTGACGGCGGCGTGGAGCGGGCGACAACTGGAGCGCCTTGACTGGGCAGAGGCGGCGTCAGGCGGCAAGTGAGAGAGACAGTGATGAAGTACGGCGGCGTTGCTGTGTGCGGTGGGAGGTGGCCTTGACGGCGGGGCTCTAGCAGCGGGCGACTGGAAGGGCAGTGGCGAGACGAACGACACCGGCCATTCGCCGGAGTTGACGGTGGAGGCGGCTGGAGTGGAGACGACTCTGTATGTGTGTGTGCGTCTCTGTATGTGTGTGTTTAAGTGTGTGTGTCCTGAAGAGAGACGAGAGTTGAGAGTTTGTGTAGAGAGAAATAGAGTAGAAGGCATGGGCTTTTCATTTTTGTATAGTGGGCTTATAGCTTTCCTTTTTTTTTCTTAAACGTGGGCCGATGGGTTCTCTAAATGTTGGCTTCTTTTTAGTTATTTTTTTGTATCTCTTTTTTTTGTGTGGACCGATGGGTCTTAAAAAAGATCAGCAATGGGGCCCTTCTTTTTTGTTGGGCTCTGTTTTTTTGTGGGCTATTTTGTTTGGGCCGTGGCTTTGGGTGGAATTAGGATAAATATTTTTGTAGTAGCCCAATAAAATATGGGCGGTCTTTGTGAGTCTTTTTTTGTAATCACAATTTTTTTATTGTTTTCATAATTTTGTGTTTGTATTTGTCTTCCAGTTGCGTAAGTCTAGGTAATTCAATTTCATGTCTTCTTGCTCAAGAGTCGATCAACTAGAGACTTCACGTTTGACCAACTCGAGACTTGACCTCGACATTGGCTTCTCGTTCGTCGCAGACGTCGTCCTCATTTTTGCGGGAGTAATGACCGTCTTCTTAGCGACGCGACGCATAACAATGGATATGATATCACATTTTGATGGAAGGCATGCGGCGACATTGCACGATATTCGCATCACGACCTCGACCACCAAAAGCTACGGAAATGAGCTATAAGGCATGCGCCATCGGTGAAGAAGAAGTTAAAGTGCGGCATTCACGAAGAGGAAGCTAGAAGCTATCGCCATCGTGAAGGAAGCTAGAAGCTATGCATCATTTGCGAGAATTGAAGCTGGCGTCGGTGGAGATCGACATCACGACCTCGGCGAGCTAGAAGCGGTGTGGATGAGAAGCTTGAAGTTGTCGCGTCATCCGCAAAGAGAATTGAAACTGAAGTGTCGGTGGAGATCGGCATCACGACCTCGTGAGCTAGAAGCAATGTTCTCAGTGAAGCGGTTGGATTCATCGTCGACGTCGTCTCGAATCGAAGTCGTGATATGTTGTTGGGATTATCAGTGAAGCCATCCTCAAAGCAAGGCGGTGGCGTGGAGTTGGACTCGACAAGGTGAGCCATCTTGACGAGAACTAGCAACATCGAGCTAGACTTAGAAGGTGGCATATATTCAAAGCAAAATTGACAACACCGATTTGGAGTTAACAAGCATGAGTTATCTTGAAGTGTAGACCCGGACTATCATCTACGGTTGTTGCCCATGGTTGTTTTGCTTCTTTGCAATTTTCACCATCTTGTCTCTTCCAAGAGTTCGTATCATTTTCTTTAATATTTTGAGCTTGATTTTTGATCACTGACTTGAAATACAAATTAATGACAAACTTTGACCACCTTGACTTGAAGGAGAAAAACACATATCATGGTGAACTTAGAAGATATCTAAAATGCCACGTACCATTTTGAAATGGATCGAGTCAAACGTAGTTGAAAGATCAACTTTGTGTTTTAGGGAGTGCCGTGCAGTTTATACTCATGCGGGCCGGGGTAACATGCGGTTTAGGCTCGTGCGTCGCGGGCTGTCTTGATATTTTGTTGATTTTTCTTGGGTGGCGTGCGGTTTAGGCTCGTCGTCGTGGGTATCTTCTTCTTTTGTTGATTTTCCTTAGAGTTAACAAGCGGTTTAGGCTCGTGCGTTATGGAGCATGTCTTGCTTCTTTTTGTTGATTTTTTTTTTGGTGGCGTGCGGTTTAGGCTCGTGCGTCGTGGAGCATGCTTCTTCTTGTTTGTTGATTTTTCTTGCTTTCTCATTTTTTGACTTTTGGTTTCTTCATTTTTTGTAGTTTTCTTTTGATCTATGTACATGTTTTCACCATTGCATTTGAGGCGTGTACTTGACAACTTTAGAGTTGTTGCCCAACTTCCACATTACCCTTCAAAGTCGACTCGCATACACTGTTGGAGATGTAGTGAGATGAAGCCGCCCTTTTAATGGTGATCCGAATAGGCGCTTTTGGCACAAATCCCAAACCCACTTTGGTATTCTGGACCACATCATCTTTCTTCTTCAAGTGAGGTTTCAGCGTAGAGCTTCCTTGAGGATCGTATCCAGCATTGACGAGGAGCTTATATGCCTGGACCAAAATGCTTAGTAAGTTCGTTGTCGAAGATTCTCCATGCTCGTGACATTGCTTTGCTTTGGTCGAACAAACCCTTGAAGAGGTGGAGGAGTTGGTCTTTTAGCATCGATCTTGGTCAGAGGCATCGTCAGTCCCTCGAACGGATCCATCTTGGTGAGAGATGTTTTTTTCTTGACAATCGGACCGACTTGAGTTCTTTATCATGCTCGATTTCTTCTTGTTTTATTGTCTTACGTCATATAGAATTTCGCATCGGCAAAATATGACTCGGCTTGGTGAAAGGCTTTTGATCACCGATCGCTGTCCTCACGACACCATCTTGGCGATACTTGAGGCATTGATGCAGCGTAGAAGGGCGACACCATTTTCGTGCAGCAAGGCCGACCAAGAAGCATATTGTAGGACGTCTTAGCATCAATCACATGAAGCGATGCGGTTGAACTCATGTCTTCCATCGGCAAGTTCAACCTTATGGCGCCAGGGCCCTTTGTCGCCGTGGTTGAATCCTTGAATCATCAATCGACTATTGGACAAGTCGTCTCTGGAATTTCCGGTTGCTTGATATTCTTAATGGCAAGATGTTGTTGTTGATCCTCCATCGATGAGAATCTATTAACTTTACGCTCGTGGGTGAAACAACTCGCGAACGATGGCCTATATGAGGCTCGGACCAGCGCAAATCCTCGTCGGAGAATGTAATTGCCAAGACACGTCATCATCGATCACATTTGACTTGAATTGATCTTTACTTGAGTGCGTAAATATCGTACAATGCCCCGATACCTTCGGTATGTCGTCGTTCGGGGTGACAACATTTCTTGCGGCATTTTCTTCTTAGTGATATCTTCCTTCTTGAGCTAGCCTCATGATCTTTTCTTTGAAGGCGAAGCAATCATGTATGGGATGCCCAATCAATCGGTGATATTTGCAATATCTTGGATCATCGATTCGTCACCTCGTTTGGTGGTTTCATTTACGGTAGTTCGCGAGGCCTTCTTTGAAGCGGTCGTCGAAGATCCGGAGGCGTCGGAGTCTGAAAGGGTATTGTTTTCTTGCATTTCTTTGAATGTCGACCTTCTTTGCCCATATGCGGAGAAAAAGTGCGCTTGTCGCTTTTGTTGTCATCCTTTCTTAGGAACTTGGCGGAGTTGCTTTCGTTAGCATCGACTCTTCTTCGGAGCATTGTTAAAGGACTTGGTTTCCTTTCTAAATTCATGCCTCTCTTTGAACTTCGAGGTTCTTGGATTGGAGGCCCTTTGAATCCGCTTCTTTGCCATACTCGACTCCATATCATGAGCTCGGTGGCGACTCTTGACGTCTTGGGTGAATTCCTCGCAAGATGTATTCAAGCCCCAATGCATTCCTTGGATGCACATTTCGATGGCAGATGATTCGGATAACCGATCCTTGCAATTGAGGCATAGGTTTCTCCATCTGTTGATGTAGTCGATCATGGCTCTTCTTGAAGCATCGAGAACTTGTGAGCTCCACCATCTTGACCGTTCTTACGGTGCTATAAAAGCGGTTGAGGAACTCGTACTCGGTGATCCCGGCTATTAAGTGAATTGCCTCCAAGTCGGTATACGATCGAAGGCATTTCCCTTGGTGGCGAGCAGCGCTTGACGGTGATCTCCAAATGTTCAGCGTTGTTGCGTCTCGACAAAGTGAGCTACATGTTGCCTTGGATTCCCTTTGCCATCAAATTGTTGGAATTTGGGTGGTTGATAACAAGAGGCATTCTCGAGTTGTCGATCCTTTGGGTATCTGACTTAGAGTAAATCGATGATGACTTGGGTTTCCATCAATTTGTTCTTCATGGTCACCTCGATGAACTCACAGGTTAGTGCGCTTGATGAAGCCATCGAGAAGAGATTTGAAAGTTTTGCGAGACGATTTTCTCTCGTCGTGAGTTTCTTGCTTGTAAATGCCTTCTTCATCGTCGTCACGCTCACTTTCTTTATCGTTGATGTGGCTTGACTCGTCTTCTCTCCCAGAGCTTTGCAATCTTTGCATCTTGCTCTTGGATGTGTATGCTCAAAGATTCGACCAACCTTGTAAGATTTGCAGTTGTTCTTCCCGGTGGAAGTGTTTGTCATCATCACGGGTGCCTCAGTGAGTAACTTGTGATAGAATTTGCGATAGGGATGTGAAGCTTCCTTGAGCTAACACTTTCTTCATTTAGAATGGCGATGTATTGCTCTTTCCACAGCGATGGCTAACCGAAGCTTCTTGAAGTTGTTTGGCTTTGCTTCGTGTGATGATGCGATGCTCTCGAAGAAGCTTTTGAGCGACATTAGTTGAATTTTGTTGGATGAACATCGTTCGAGATTTTGGTGAAGAGTAGAGATGAGAGGTAGAGATGTCCCCATGGTGCAAAATTTGTAACACAAATTTTGTATTTAAATTTTATAAATACAAAATTGTATACAAAAATTAATGAATTTGGATTTGATGAATTTGAGATGAGTTCGATCTCATCTATCCTCGATTCTTCTCTTCAATGTTGATTTCTTGAGCGATCTTTGGATTTCTTCAAGTTGTTGGAGGGATGTGATTCTTTGATCTCCTGAACTTGAAGGTTGAATTTGACGATGTTGATCGAAGGACTTGATCTTGTTTCGGATCGAAAGTCGGTTGATTTGATTTGTTGAAAAACGTTTGAAGATCTTGAGTTTGGCGCCTTGATCGGAGGGCTTTCACCTTGTTTCGAATTGAACTTCAACTTGGTTTGATTTGGAGGATGATCTTGGCGAAGAGCGTGGTGATTTGCGAAGAAGCATGAATGTGAAAGACTTGAATGTCGGAGAATGCTTGTGAGAGGATTCTTCAGTGTCTTGAGCTCTTGATGTCTTCACTCACTTCAATCCTCCTCCCCACTAATGAAGCCCCAACACTCCTGTTTATAGGTGTGGGTTAGTGGGCTTATGGGCTTATGAGCCTTTTGGGCCATCAAGCCGTGAGCTTGGGCTTATGGGCCTTTGAGCCATCAAACCATGGTCTTGAGCTTTGGGCTTTTGGGCCATCAAACCATGGTCTTGAGCTTGGGCTTGAGCTTGGGCTTTGGGCCTTTGGGCCATCAAACCATGGTCTTGAGCTTTGGGCCTTTTGGGCCATCAAACCATGGTATTGAGCTTCAGGCTTGAGTTTGTGGGCTTGAGCTTTATGGGTTTGAGTTTGAGCTTATGGGCCTTTTATGGCTCATTTGGCACAATTTGAGCGATTATTAAATCTCAGGGGTGTCGTTCCACATGTCGTACTCTCTATTTGCTAATAAAATTAAATATTAACCATATATCTATTTATTTTGGAATAAATTCCATTAATAAAATAAATATAATTAATTATTTAATTAGATTATTTACGTGGCATGATCTAATTTGCTAACAATTTTAACTGTCTACAACAGATTTTATGTAATTTCATTTGATTTATCAAATTTTATATGTATATTGTGATGTAAACTGATTTTGGGGTAATGAAATGCGAAGACAGATATTCCCCCACAGAATTGCCTAATGTCAATTCATGGGACGATATCTCTTGATTTCATTTTACATATGTTATTTGTTTTCTACTTAGTTTGTTGTTGCTAATATTTATATAATGAAGAAAATAATTTTTTTTGCTACTGCTAAGATTTACTTTCCGTTAAATGGGTCGCGCAACTGGTAAACAGTAAATTGTAATTAAATCAAATTTATCGCAAAATGTTATGTTTCTGATGGTCGGTGGTTCTTAACCCTTTTTTTCTCTCGAAAGACTAAAGCTTTCCTTTTGAAAATCAAGAAAAGAAATAATTATTTCACAAGTAATTTTTCTGTAAGATTTCGAGTTGAAAAATGAAAGCTGGAAAAAATAGTGTATGAACTTATTATTTGATTTCGGCCTCAAAGTTGATTTAAAGAGGTTGATTAACTGGAAGATGTTAATTAGTAGTATGTAGCCAGCCAATGAGGGACATTGGATTCTAATTGTAGGTATCCGGAATTTTTATGTTTTTGATAAAAGAAAAATATGAGCAAAAAGGTCGGTCTAATTGTAGGTATGAAATCTAAAGTTATTGATTAATTTTTGCGAGTGTGAATGGAGGATTAACGTTACGTTACGTTCAATGTTGAGCGTTGAACAAGTATAAACATAAAATTCTAGAACGACCACTTCTTGTATAAAATTATTTATAGTTGACTATGTGTTCATTTTGCTAAATTCTGTTTTCATCATTGAACAGTAAAATTATTATTTCTAGAACGATTGCTTAATTAGTCAAAACGTTTGTTCAGAGTCCCCACCCCATATAATAATAATAATAATAATAATAATAATTAGTTGACTATAAGATCACTTCGCTAAATTTTGTGTATTCAATTTGATTAATATTTGTTGTTTATTTTCACACGTGACTAATATCACAAATGGCTTAAGTTTCACTTAATTTGGGATAAATTTTATTAAACTATAAATAATTGAAGCTAAAGATATTTTTATAAGAGAATACCTTAATTGATATCAATTTGTAATTCTACTAATAAAGTAGCAAGTCAAACCCCACCCGCCGAGAAAGAAACAGACAAAAAACAAAAAACGAAAACCAAGGTGATTTATTATAATGTGGTTGATATTTATTTTCAATGCAAATAATATTTTTATTGAATGTAAATGATATTTATAAAGTAAGAAAAATAATAATAAAAATCATATAAATAATACTTTTTAAAAAAATAACTGACGCTTTTGAGTATTTTTCATAGAAGTTTCATAAAAACTTATTTACATTCGTTCGCACGGTGCGACGGACGAATAAAAGTATAATTTGTTATTAAGAAAAATATTATTTACGTTAAAAAAAAATATCATTTATTTTTCACCTTATAATTTAAAAAATATCATTTATATTAAAAAAATATCATTTATATTAAAAAAAAATCAAAATATACATATCAAATAGATATATCTAGAAGTTTTTGTGAGGTGGCCATATCTAGATAGATACAGGTGGCCACATCTAGAAGTTTTTGTGGAGGAAAAAAAAAGGTAATACGGCCAAAAACGAAACAGTGATTGAAAACTAGTTAAAGAAAGTAGCATTGCTTTCACATTGAAATTATTTAATGTGATGCTTGCAAATTGATATAAATAATTGGTCTAGAAGAAATCTGGGGCTCATGAGTCATGAGGCGACGCTGCTAACTCAATTAAATTCGATGTTACATTGTTAAATAAAAAATGGTAGGTTGAAAATATATGAGATAAGGTGCAAGTATATTTTAAATATTTTCAGAAAAGATAAATATATTTTATTATTATGTTTTGTGTAATTGTATCTACAATGTGTTTAAAATCGTACAAATCGTCTGCTAGGCGATGGAGGTTTAACTCCGTTAAAAATTGGATACATATACACCCTTAAATATTTTTGCAAAAATAAATACACATTTATCGTTATATTTAATGCGATTTAAATATAACGTGTTTAAAATCTTGCAAGTCACCCGATAATTGTGAGACCTTTTAACTTTGTTACGTAAAATTAAATTTTATTTTATTTTTGCCTTCTTCTTCAACAAATCCATGTATTCCAAATGCATCATGGTCTCTCATTCACCAAAACATGCACCAAAATCATCACGTTTTCATTTACATTGTTCTCGTTTACGCTTTCCTCCATATCGCCAACCACTTTCAAGAAATCATATCTCTCACTAGCAACACTTGCTCACACTCTATACTCTTCCATCTGTTGCTCCCCCGACAACTCCACGGATCTTCCGAATTAGTCATCGATCAAATCATCAATCGCATTGAGGTCACAAGAACCGACCTCGCTCACTACAAAAATACAAATTAACGAACAACGAATTAGCGGCGGCCACAATGGTCGTGATTCGGTGGCAATTTAAATTTTTTAATAACGACAGTTAGCGACGGATCAGCGACGGCGCATGGCGGGAATATCTCGCGCGGTTAATAGACGTCATTACCGTCGCTGGTCCGTCGTTAAATTCTGAATTTTTATTTTTTATTGTAGACTTAATTTAACGATGGATTATGTAAAAGTCGTTAAGTCATAGTCGTCGTCGATCTGTCGATAAATTAACGAAATTTTTATTTTTATTTTTACTTAATTTAACGACGGAATATTTCCGTCGTTAATATTAATTTTAAATTGATTTATTCCAAATAATATTAACGACGGAAAAATACGTCGTAAGTCAAAGTCGTTATATGTAACGACGGAATATATCCGTCGTTATATTAGCGAATTTTTATTATTTTTAATTTTGCGTAATTTAACGACGGATCTGATTCGCCCGTTAATATTAGTCCATCGTTAATGGCTCGCTTACGTCGTTAGTCCGTCATAAATGAATTTTAAATATAACGACGAATTTTTACGTCGTTAATCCGCCGCTAAAAATGTTATAACGAGACGGGTTTCTTCCCAAATTCATATCTGCGCCTAAACCATTTGAACCCACCAGTAGTTCGGCCCTCCCACCGCCGCCGTCGGGCCGTAAATCACTACAGACGCCCCCCCACCCCTGCCCCGTCGGCCCAGCCCCGCCCGTCCCCGCCGTCGCCGCCGCCCTTGCCATTGTGCCTCGCCCGTGCCTAATGAGAACCTCCCATCCCTTGACCCGCGCCGCCACTTGCCGCGCCCATCAAATCGCCTCCGCCGTCCGGGTTATTTGTTGATTTATATTTCAAATTTTTCTTGATTTTGATTTATATTTGTTGATTTTGTTGATTTTTGTGAAATATTTTGTGATGTTATCATAATATAGTGATATGTTGTTGTGATATATTGTTGTTGTGATATATAGTGATATGTTATTGAAATATTAAAGTTTATTGCAAGTTGCTAGAATTATATGATGAGTTTGATTATGATTTAAATTGATTATGAATTTTTTATCATTGATGATGGATAAGTATATATATGAATTGATTGAAAGTAAATAGATTGTAGATTGAAAAGTTCATGTAATTACATAATATATGGTTGAAGGGCATGTTAAGATTATGATGTAAATGGATTAGTTTAAACTTGTTTTGAGTTGTTAAGTGTATAATTAGGCATATGGTGATGATTTGGTGAAGTTTGGATGAGTTTGGTTGAATTGGGAATGAAATGACGATTCATTTTATAAAACTTACTCTGCCGAAATTTTGTTAGAATTGGTATATGAATAAGATGTTTTATAAGTAAGATTTGCTCACTTAATGCTTAAGTTAAGGTTAAGTATATGAATAAGATGTTTTGAGTTGTTAAGTGTATAATTAGGCATATGGTGATGATTTGGTGAAGTTTGGATGAGTTTGGTTGAATTGAGAATGAAATGGCGATTAATTTTATAAAACTTACTCTGCCGAAATTTTGTTAGAATTGGTATATGAATAAGATGTTTTATAAGTAAGATTTGCTCATTTCATGCTTAGGTTAAGGTTAAGTATATGAATAAGATGTTTTGAGTTGTTAAGTGTATAATTAGGCATATGGTGATGATTTGGTGAAGTTTGGATGAGTGGAATAATATTGTACAACTTATGTTGAATATGTTTAATTAATTATTTATAATTAGGAGCTTGAAGAATGAATGACAATCGTGAGTGGATGTATAATAGGTTTAGTTCGGTTGTTGGATTAAATATTGAATTTCGAGATGGACTTGAAACTTTTATTGAATTGGCTAGTGCTCAGTTTTTATTCGCGGATGGAGAGAAAATCAAGTGTCCGTGTAAGAAGTGTAAGAATATACCTTATCGGAAGCGAATCTTGTGCGATATCAACTTATCAAAATTTAGATTTGTTTCAAATTATCACCGTGGATATTTGAGGAGAGACAACCACAAGTAGGGACAATATTGTGGATTTAGATGTTGATCGTCAACCAAATCGTATCATACGATGGTAGTGGATGCTATTGGTCCACAGTTGACTTTGGCGAGATCGAAGATGAGCCAAATTCGATGCACAAAATTTTACGACATGTTGAATCTTTGTCGATAAACCTACGTGGTCGGGTTGCTCGAATCACACTGCTGTCATTTGTGGCTCGACACGAGTTGGAAAGAGAGAACAACATTCTTGAGAAGGGTTTGATCAAATATCGAGGCGATGAAAGAGTCACATCGGATGGAAATTCGTGCTGATGACTTACTGACCACGAAGAGATTGTTGCGTGGCATGGGGTTGCCCGTACACAAAATTGATTTTGTCCATTTAATTGCATGATTTATTGGCGCGAATGTAGGAAAACTAGTTTAGCCTCTCCCGATGATCTATCTTGGATGTTTAATTCACCATACATTGATTATATACCTAGCATGCACCTATATAATTAATTGCAACACGTGAGGGTTTTCTCGTGTTTACCTTTGAATCATCGGGGATGAGCGGATCGAGACTCGTGCTTTGACCTTGGGCGTATCCGATTGCCCGATCTCAGCGTCGAGTGAGGACGATCTATGGAGAATGCTACAAAATCACCCCAACCTACAAGCGATTTTTTGAAAATCTCTCACCAAGGAACTATGGTGATTCTCGAAAATATGGATAGGATAATTGAGGATTAGCTTTGATCTTATCTCTTACCTTATATTTATAATGCATTACCATAATCCATAAGGAAAGGATCCATGCATATCCATATACGAAAAGATACCTCTACCGGATGGCGAGGAAGCCGTAGGTAGTAAGTGGGTATCTGAGGAAGAGATTCAGATGGAAGGTTTGACTTTTAAAGCGGGCTTGTGGCGAAAGGGTACACTCAGATTGAGGGCATCGATTTCGATGAGACCTTTTCGCTGTGCAATGCTCAAGTCCATCGAATTCTTACGGCCATGTGACCCACAGAACGCGAGGTTTGGCAAATGGATGTGAAAACCGCTTTTCTAAGCGGTTACCTTGAGGAAGGTAGAGACATCTATGTCAGAACCGAAGGTTATGTGGTGAAAGGTGAAGAGCATCTAGTATGGAAGCTTAAGAAGTCCATTTATGGGCTTAAGCAAGCCTCGCGATCACGGAACTTACGCTTTGGCGAGGTGAGGTGGTAAAGTCTATGGATTTACCAGTTGCTAGCGAGAGTTGTGTGTATCGTTTAGATGTCAGCGGTGATGTGGTATTTCTTGTACTTTATGTAGATGAGATTAAACTAGTTAGCAACAATATGAAGTTGTTATCGGGCGTAAAGAGTTGGTTATCCGATCGGTTTCAAATGAAAGACTTAGGAGATCAGCGTACATTCTTGGGATCAAGGTTTCACGAGATCGCAAGAGGAAAATATTGAGCTTATCTCGGGCGTCTTACATTGATCTGTGATTACTCGTTTTAGTATGCGAGACGACGAGAAAGGATTGCTATCTTTCGGACATGGCGTTCCTTTATCTAAGGAGCGATCACCTATGATTGCAAAAGGAAATAGAGGAAATGAGACAAGTTCCTTACGCTTCGCGTAGGAAGTCTCATGTACGCAATCTATGTCTGAGGCCGATATACGCTGTCACGGTAGGCATAGTAGCTAGATATCGATCTAACCTGGAAAAGCACATTGAATTGCGATAAAGCATATACTCAAGTACACGAAAAGGACTCGAGATTATAGGCTGGTTTACCATGCGGATATTCTAATGCCTTTGGGTTATCTGAGACTCGGATTTCCAAGTGACCGTGATGAGAAAAGTCACCTCGGTATGTGTTTACCTTGGGAGGTGGAGCCGCATCTGGCGGGTGCTGGCAGCGATGCGTGCGGACTCTACCATGGAAGTCGAATCGTGGCGGCCGGGCTGCTAAGGAGGTGTATGGTTCGAGAACTACCTCGTGGATCTAGGTGTGGTACTGGTTTGCCCAAGAGTATCATAGTTTCTGTGATAACTCGGTGCGATGGCAAACTCGAAGGAACCACGGACCCACAGGCGACCAAACACATAGAGAGAAAGTACCATGTCATACGAGAAATCGTGAGGCGAGGGGCGTCTTGATTGAAAAAGATTGATCTGACGGATAACCTAGCGGATCCATTCACGAAGAGCACGCCACAAAAAGTCTGAAGTGCGTTCGAGGACTTGGTTGCGCTTGATGGCACCCACTTAGAAATGAAACTTTTGTATAAGTGAGAGAAGCAAACAATGATGGTTTTGTTTGTAATAGCTAGTAGAGACACATTGTATACTAAAAGTTTGCTTTAGTATAAGTGGGAGATTGTTGGATTTGTATCTTGAAAGCGGTTTGGTTGAGCTTGTATCTGATGTTTCTGTTACCACTATTACAATCTCTATCCGAATTGAATATTTGATTGCATATATTTGTGTCCCCTTATCTCATATATAAGTTAGATCATACGATGTGTGAAGATCACGAAGTACGTATGATTGGTCGAGCTTAATGAGATATAAAAGTTTCACGACTAAGACAACTTGAGGACGAGTTGTCGGTATAAGTATGTATAGATAAGTGACTTGACTTGGTTGCTTGTCTATGTTGGTGCGTCTACGGCGTATTGAAGGATCACGGTGAGATGAGTTCTTCTATCGTGACCGTCGTGAAGAACCTAGATCTCGGTGACTTACGATGATCTAAACCTCGATAAGGTATTAGGTGAGTATGAGTTCTTGACCATCACTTTGACTTGTTAAGGGTGAGGGTTATATGTTCTAACCCAATATTCTCCGCATCTTGGGTGGTGGCGGTGCTTGTATGTCATGCTAGTTATCGTGTCAGTCACCGTATCCGTTTAGGATGATGGCGTCCCTTAAGGAGCTCAAAGGTTTATTGTACTAAACCCTGCGAGTTGAGTTAGCTCAAGTACAATAATAAGGTTGAGTGGTACTACTTAAGGAATTAAAGATATTAATTATTTTAAGCGATCGAATGCTCTAAAAATTAATGGGCGTGCGATATCTTAAATACGGGATTCGTAATGTCTAAATCAAGCCTGACTCGCCGGTAATAAAGGGTAAGTCGGCATTTATTCTCTAGTGGCATGAATAAATATTTATAAATTAATTTATGTTACAGGTGAACATAAGATAATTAATTTATTTGAGGCCCATCTTTATTCTTTACATTTGATCCACAGGTGGCCCGTCGGGCCCGTAGCTACATGGAAATCGCGCCCCCCCTCTAAGGCAATGATTTGATTCTCTTTATCTATAAGGATATTATTTTATTATGGACTCGATTTCTAAGTCCATAGCGGTGTGCCATGATCTTGAATCAATGTCTTGTATCGTCTCATTGACGTCCATGGGTCGATTATTGCTGTTCGTTTCCGGGACTAAATCCAAAGATTCACCCACGAACATAAATCGCTCGGGTTGACGAACAACCTCCCACTCTGACAGTATTCTTGGCACTGATGGCGATGGTGGGTGCGATAACTTATGGTTCCCTATCTTGCACAACTTCTTTGGATATGAGCCATTTGTATGGCGGTATCTCGGTGGAACTCGACCCACTTCAATTTCTTGAAGTATCGGTGTCGATCTCTCCCACTAGACTCGACATCTCATACCTTTGGCTTAATCGATGGTGGAATCGATCATCTTCTAATTCTGAAGAGCGATTTCAACTTTGGATTTATGGTTTGTCATATAATCCTCTTCTAAGAATCGGGCATTAGTCTAATAATGACCTTGATCCTTAGGACTATAGAATAAACCACCTTTCGTCCCTCTAGGATAGCCGATAAACAGCCTTGCGTCGGATCTAGCCTCAACTTGTCGACCTTCTTGTTGGCACGTGTCTTTGGTGTCCCATATCATATGTGGCTTAAACTAGGCTTGCGCCAAACCACAACTCGAAGGGGTCTTTTCATTGACTTGGATGGTACTAGATTTAGCAAGTATCTGCCGTTTCTAAGGCATACCCCGAAGCGAAATAGGCAATGTTGCATAACTCGTCATTGATCTAACCATTTCAAAGAGTCCTATTTCTTCGCTCGACACACCATTTTCTTTGTGGTGTGCTCGGTGTAGTCTTGTTGGGAGGTAATCCTACACTTCACTAGATAGTCCGTAAACTCGTTCTTGAGGTATTCGCCACCGCGATCGGACCCATGATGACTTGATACTTTACCAAGCTTCGTCTCCACTTCCGCCTTAAACTCTTTGAATTTCTCAAAGCATTCGGACTTGTGGTGAGCGGTATACATATCCGTACCTTGAGTAATCGTCGATGAAAGTGATAAAATACTAGTACCCTCCACGAGCTTGTGTGGACATCGGTCCACACAGTCGAAAAGGACTAGCTCAACACTTCTTTGGCTCTATAACCCTTCGTTTTGAAGGTGCAGTCGACATCTTACCTTCTATCTGACGGGATTCGCGAGGTGGGAGCAGATGGCTGTTAGATTACCCAGCGCTCCATTCTTAGCTAGTCTTTGGATCCTATTTAGATTGATGTGACCTAATCTAAGATGGGAGAAATGTGGTGTTGTCTTCTGAAGAAAACTTTCTCTTTTAGGGTTTGTAGATGATCTGACATAGTTATAGGTATTATGTTTAGCGAGAAATAGTATAAAGCGAATTATATAATGTGCCAACACAAATAACCGTCATTTCTTATGATAGAAACACCACTATCAAAATAACGAGAATATCCATGAATAAACAATTTAAAGCGAAACAAGGTTCACAGAAAATCGGCATATATAAAACATCTTTCAATACTAAAGCTGTTCTATCAAAACATAAAGTAACATCTCCAGCGCAACGTCCTCGACTTTCTCCACGTTTCCCATGGAGATAGTTATCTCGCCATCATCTGACTCCTTGTCCGCATGAACCCTGCAAGGTGTAACAAACATGATCGATCGCACCCGTGTCTACTACCCGAGAATGGGTAGAACAAGTTGCTAAACATGTTTCCGTTACTAAAGCAAATGGCGTACCTTGAGCCATGAGCATGAGCATAGGGCACTTGGCCTCCAATGCCAGGTCTTGCCAGCACTTGAAGCACTTGCCCTCCTTTGGCTTCTTTAAGCCTCCGTTGCGAGCATGTTCTTGTTCCCATTACTCCCACTATTTCCTTGCCTCTACCACCTTTGGTGCCCTTTTCTTTTCCATTTGCAACGGAAAATTTGGGCCCTAGATATCTAGCGAGCATGTGCTCCTTTACCCATAACTCCTTCCATGACCACGAGATCATTAAACAAGCCGACTAAGTGTATACTCGGTCTTCTGTAATACCCAATTTACGGGTTTAAAATTTGAAAATAAAGAAGGAGCGATCGATAGAAGCAGTATGAAAGTGAGCGTCGGTAATTGTCGATTTTGAATAAATCAAAATTTCTCTTGAAAATTTGAGCGAAATAACTTTTAAATATGTTTTAAGCATATTTAGGATATTATTACACTAAGGAAGAAAAGAAATATTTTCCTTATTTATTTGGTTATTTTCAAAAACATGAGTATAAGGAATTAATTTGTGAATTATTATATGATCACTTGATTTTATGTGATGAGTTGTCATGTTTATCATATAGTATGTGATAAGATAATTATCTTGAACACCTAAGCATGAGGTGGATGTGATAAGGTTGGAAAATGACATTTTAAGATAAGATTTGCTATGATATTTTCATAAAAGATAAGATAAGATCATGATTAATTAAGAGATAATGTTTATCTCTTAGAAATAATAGAAATGTGTATAGTATCATAGGAGATAATATTTTGGATATTTATGTGCATAATTTTCGAAATTAATGTATTATTTTATGTGTAATTCTCGAAAATCACAATATTATGTAATAATTATATTAAATAAATTATTTAATTATATAATTGATAAATATCATGATTCTAGATCAATCTTATCTCCTAGAAATTATGAAAATTTCGAAATTAATAAAATAGGATAAGAATGGAATTTTATGAAAATTAAATCTGAAAACCACAGTTTCGAATAAAATTGAAATTGCTTAGAAAATTCCAAAAATTCATTTTATGATATAATATCATTATATTAATATAATTACTCATAAAATAATATTTTTATGAAAAGAATCATAGTTTGATAATTTATTCATAATTTGAATTATTTCTTGATAACTTTACTAAAGTACATAGAGATGACCTTAATTAATTTTCCTATGATTTATTTTATCATCTAAGATTATTATTATGTCATATAGTTATTAATTGGAGAAAAATAAAATATTTGGCTTATTAATATTAAAGGGTGAAAATATTGAATTATATGTGTGAAAATGATATAAATATCATGCTTTAATTAATGCTGATGTCATTATTATTTGGATAAGATATTATTATAGGATAAGGTAGATTATGTATCCAATTTGAACAAGTAACTAAGACCTTTGTCATGTAGTAGCGAAAAGTTTGAAAAATAATGTGAACAAATGTGAACATAAGGTATAAAATTCAAACTTTAGGATAAGGATAAGATATGATAAGATTTGATAAGATAAGATAAGATATGATAAGATTTGATAAGATAAGATAAGATATGATAAGATTTTATAAGATAAGATATTTTATGAAATAATGATTAAACCAACTTTATAAATCCATAAATAGGAGTTACCCTCCCATAACATCATAACCAAAAATAGAGAGAAATAAGAGAAAAATAGAGAGGAAAGGATAAATAGTGTTCTTGAAGTACTCTTGATCATAGAGAGAAATACGTCGCCAACGTCGATCAAATCCGATAAAAGGTTAGAATTTATGTTATAAACTTATGTTGTTCATGTAATTTTGAAAATTATGTGACTCGAGGCTAATATGTTTAGATATTGTATTTATATGATGTTATTAAGCATGTAGTATAATTATATCACAAAATCAAGCATGATATCAAATTCATATATGGACCGAAAACTTGAAGGTATGATATGTTGATTATTATGATTTTTAATTGGTGATTTAAGCATGGCATCATGATCTAGGGTATTTGTTATGCTTATATGATTTTATGTAGAATTTTGGAAAACTTTAGTACTAAGTCTATGAATTTCAAAAATTATAGAACATGATATTATGATGAGATATAATCCATGTTTGAGTGTTATCATAACATATTGATAGTGTAGATTCATAAAATAGTGTTGTATGGATTTATTGGATTTGTTAAAAATTATTTGGACCTAAGTCCAAATTTTCAAAAGTGACTTAGGAAGATTAAATTCAATAGCTCACAATAAATAAAAATTATGTTATAGTAAGGATGCTTATAGATGAGTATGTGTTATGTGATTTTATTGGAATTTTTGGAAATTATTTGCTTAGTTTAATTAGGGTTTTCAAAACTATAGATTATAAGTATTAATATTATAAAATTATTTTATGAGATATAATTGCATAATATGATCAAAATGATGTTTTAAACATATTATGATTTTATAGAATTTTAGAACAAAATTGCACATAAAATAATAGAATTACATAAAAGGAATTAAAAAGTCGAAATGTTGACTTTAGTCGAAAGTGTTGACTAAATGTTGACCATGTCAAAATTGTTGACCAAAAACGTTGACCAAGGTCAAAGCGCGCGAAATTCGATGTCGTGATCTATGTGGCGTGAGTGCGTTTAGTAACAATGTAACTACGTTACGTAAGTACATTAAAGCGTACCTTATATACTAAAGAGATGGAATATCTTTTATATGATGAGCAATGTCATAATCGACATCATTTTTATTAGGAAACATCGAAATAAGTCCGGCGTTAGCCTTATTTGATGCATATGGCGTTATAGGCGATGTTAGTCTCTATCGAAAAGTATAGCGATGTACTAAACCTCGTTTCTCACGTTGAAAAGGGTTACGCTCGGAGAAGAAAGAAGGCGACAATTAAGTACTAGTGGCGTAAGAACTTTTAAGTTCTCGAGGTGGGCTTTCTTACCTAAACCCTGTGGGCTTTCTTACAAAACCCTTTATGAGCTTTCTTGGAAAATGATTTTTACAAAGTATACTTTACTTTTTTTACGCAAATGATAAAATACGATATTATGCGCGAAAAATGTTTTATGTTTTGTATATGTCCATTCGGGTTGCACAGGCGATAGGAAAAGTATTACAATTCGGATCTAGTGGAGGTGAAGGGAATCTAGCTTAGGGTTGTGTACACTTGACTTCTAAAGCGAGTAATGGTCGGATGATTCGACCTACGAACCGTTCGCGGTCGATCGTGTCCGGGTGAAGGAGGCCTCCTCCCGACTCGTTAATCCATATGCCGACTTGGAATATCGTTGTGATGTGAAAATGCACGGCGAGCGATGTTTTGAAAATGAAAATGTATTTAGTAAGCATAAGGCCTTTTCAAACAAAACCGCGTGTGTCTTCTTGTGAAGTAAGCGATCTGATATTTAGTAAAGTAAAAATGTTTTCGGCAATGTGTCCCTGAGTGCATCTTTGTACTCGACCCTGCATATTGTTTTAAATGTGCGGGTTGAGCGAAATGATGGAATAGGCGGGAGTTGGCGGAGTTCTTTGTCGACTTAGTATGGAATATCTTTTGGTTCGCCGAGAATCGTCTTCATATGCATGTCTCACGTTTATTCATTGCCAAACTCTTGAGACTACTGTTATGTTTTGTTTCTATGTCGAGCTTTGTAAAAGCTCGATTTGTTGAAACCTTGAAACCTTCTTTATATATATATCAGCTATTTTGATCCATCATGATTCTCGTCTCTATTAGAACATCTATATTTTTCATAGATAAAATGAGTTGGAAACCTTATTTTTTCATTTAACCCGAACCGAGTCACGATCCGGTAAGGATAAGCCGGCTGGGTGTGACACTTGCTCATGATCGCGTTCGCGAAAATTCTCAAAGACTTGGGCGGTGTGTTGAGGATGATATCGACCTTGGCCGTCAGTCATACCTCCTCCCAGTGATCAAGACTATCCATGAGATGAGTCGTGTGGGAGACATGTTCATGGACCGAACTTCCTTCTTCCATCTTACGCGAGATTTCTCTCATTGTGTGGGCGGATCGTCCGATCCGATTGCCCAAACTTACTCTCGAGACTTGACCATATTTCGATCAGCGTCTACCATCGGTGATCTTTGCGGTGAAAGCCTTTGGACATAGTAGTCATCATATAGCACTTGGCCATATTGTTCGACTTATGCCAAAGTGCGCTTGACTCTCATTGCTCGTTAGTCGATCGTCGATGAAGAGCACGGGTTTAGGAGTAGTGAGAATAAACATGTGTTCTTCAAATGATAAGAACATATTCCATGTTTCGTTTCCACTCGATAAAATTCGGACGGATAAAGGGTTTTGTGCGAGCATATTGATAATATGTGTAAGAGACATATCACGAAAGATAATGTAAACACATAAGCATCGATCGCACATAATTCGTAACAATAATATTGTAACCTTTTGATAAAACAATATTAATTGAAACCTCCAATCGCCGAGGAATTCCACATACAAGCCACGCTTGTGGGCGTTTACATGAACCCTCGACCGGACTAAAATATACCTTTTAGTCGTTTAATTTCAATCCATGTGAACTTATCCTTATGACAAATGAAATTAATGATTGGACCTTACTAGACCACATCAATATCACAAGAAGGGACTTGGCGGGAAGTTGTACTCGGTGATGTCTAAGTAATGACCACAATTTTAACTTGAGAAAATGAATTCTTAGAATTGGCATACTCACTAGGATCATACAGCTTCGATCTAAATTCTTTTGTTATCTCATTTTATATCCATCTCTAGAGAACTTATGAAAATCGCACATACGAAGCCACGTGTGTGGGCGTTTACATGAAACTCCCACACCGATAGATTTAAAATGTTTTATTTAGAAATCTCATCTAACAAACTTATGATAAGCAGTGCAAGCAAGCCAGCGTGTGGGCGTTTACTCACAGTCGTCTCACTTTGTTTAGAGATAAAAAGGTGGAGGTCTTGAAAATTTAATTTAAAATTAATATGTCGGGTTACTTGCTTAGTCTTTTGTTCGAAAAGGTTTGTCCATGCAGATCACGTAATCTAGCATGCTTTTCTATAGAACTCAACATGTAAAACATGCTCATGAGAATTCTAAAATATGCTGAAAAAGCGATAAACCTAGCATGCTTACTATGCGCGTCAATCACGAAACATATTGTCACGACCGACTACCTAATCGGTAATTAGGCCATGACCGGGGTTAGGAAGAAAATTTAACAACAACGGCTCAAAATTTTATCGAGAAGAGGTGACAACAACTTTCGACATGAATAAAATTGAACCATTATGACTTAAGAAGTGAACTAAAGTTGAGCGAAGAATGATTTTATGTCCTCAAACCAAAATAAAGAATCGAACAAGAAGGACAACGGTGAGGACATTTATCACTGATAGAATTATCAATATCTTGAATCATAACAAAACATTGAATATGCTCAATTCTTCATAGCGAACATATAAACAAGTAAAGGTCAAAGTTCGACAAGCGGAAGCGTGGCTAAGAATTATGTGTGAAGACATAACTCTCAGGGCATTTAACATGTGAGTATCGAATGAATAACCTCAATGATTTTCAATATAATCATGAATCAATTTGTTTGGAGAAGCTCCTCCGCACAACATTCGATACCGGCGATTCTCTCCATTTCGACTGCGTATTTAGAAACATATGCGGTGTGATCTAAAATGCACTCGGTGGGTACCATGAAACATTTAAAATTTGCTTTTAGAGCTATAAATTTGATTTGAAATAAAATAAATTAATCGAGGATTTTATTGAAATTACGCATAATACTTCTCAAACTACGTTCATGCATGCTCATTACATTATATCATCATATCATCATATCATATGCATATGCATGTTTATGTCCGCATGCATAAAACTTCCCATATCACGTATTTTTCTTTGTGTTGATCAGGAGTAGGCCTCCTCAACAGCTTTAACTTCACATACCGAGTTGGTCCGAAGGATCTCAACCGGTCATACCCGACGTCGGTAATTTCTTTCTTTTCTTTCTTTTCGGTGGATAGGTAGTGCATTATGCTTATGCTCGTGCTCAAAACTTTGCAAGTCGATCAACTTTCAAAACAATGCGATTAAATGCATATCGTAAAATCTCATATTTGTTTTTTTCATGCAAAGCATATCATATCATTTGAAAGTATATAAAAGCATAAGCACATTATTACGGAAAATACTTATACCCACTGGATGTTCTTTAGAGCTAAGGAACTAATTCCCAATTCCATTTCTTTATTTATCCATATTTTATCCTCATAGAGCGGCATAAATGCTAACAAGAAACAAACACGAACATTACTCGTCTTAGTGGTAAAACGACTATATCTTCTCGATATCAAATCTAAGACACTATGGTCTATCAAAACTTGGGTCATTGCATCCTCTAACGTCTTATTAATAACCAAATTCTATCGAAATTTCGGTAATAGCGTCATAAAGCGTCGCCAAATCGACACGGATCAACCAAACATAGCCCAAACTCCATCAATTCATCACCATATGTCTCAATATACATAGGAAACTCGACAACAAGCTTGATCATCTTATCTTAGCCATCGACGAAAATCCATAAGGCGTCACTTAAGGTCTAGCGTCGAAAATTCACGTGAGGCGTCGTCTAACACCAGCGAACCTATATACATGCTCAACTATCTTTAAATAGCATCATTTTATCAACGAAATATAAGGATCAAAGCTTTGGCATTAAAAACCAATTTTAGCCGACAAACTAAAATTTTCTTGTTTTTGAATACGTCGTGGAAAAATCCGAATAAATCATTTTAGGCTTTATTCATATCATAGAATCAAAATATGAAGTCAAAATGATCAAATAAAATCAAAATCCAACAATATATGGACCTAGGGTTTGGCCATTTAGGGTTTTAAGTATAATTTCGATTTAAACGTTTTCTTGTTCCAAAATGTTTATATCAATCCAATAACACATATATGAAGATAATTCAATCATAACAACATCATAAATTCAAGATCCAAGCATGCCCTTTTTGAAAATTACATGAAGTTACAAATTAATAACATATGCTTTACAAATTCAACGTTAAACAATACGTGAGCGTCGAATCTATCATAATATTCAAAAATAATCAACAAAATATAATCAATCATAATTTTCAGCATAGTACCGAAAATATAAGATAAACATAAGCTCATGATTTTAAAATTTTCAATCGGTAGATATGTTCTAGAGTGCAGATTATACCTCTGATAGAAGACCGTCGAAAATTCAGCGGTCGGATCTTTCTATTTTGGCTCATGGCTTCGAAAATTCATAGGTGTGTATGTGTGTGTGGGCGTGAAAATGGGAAGAAAGAGGATGATTTCATGTTCTAAAGTATTCTAAAGTAATAATCTTACCTTATGTAATAATTAATTAAATTTTGATTTTCTTAAATAAAGGATTATTCATCTTTTTCTAGAACCTTTTCTTTTCCTTTATTTTCTTATTTTCTTTAATACATAAATCATAGCTTTTGATTAGAAATTAAATTTAATTATTGTAGAATAATGCATAACGTTTTTATCAAAATCGACACTAATTATCCGATAAAACAACCTCTTTTGAATCTTTACTTTAAACCTCAATAATTGCTCACAAATATCAAAATATACTTATTAAACATATTTTGATCTTAAAATCATTTAAATATTTTGCTCTTCATCAGAGCTTAATCGGCAAAGCCAAGCGTCACAAAACATAGATTTTGAAATCTAAATTTTCCAAAATCAAGACTTCATTGAGCATGTATCTATCGTCTCAAGACTATTTAAATCTAGGTCTTCTTATGTTCAACTAGATTTAAGGATCTTATCTTAGATTATCTAAAATCTGCAGAAATTCTATCGTCTCGACTCGAAGCTTAGCAAAGCTTCTAACAACCAACTCTTTCTTAAGGATGCAATGCCCTTTTAATAAGCTCTTAATCACGAGCTAATCTACGCTACTGAAATACGGGTATTACACATATAATATGTTTGTCTACGTAATTTAAACATACATAGCATCTTACGCATAATTTAAACATCCGCGACATGCTATGAGCGATTAAAAATAAAATAAAAGCGTTCATCGTGGCCGCTCGTGGAACACACTTTCTTGCCTAATCTATTACATAGAATTGCAAAGTCTGAGATCTTCATTAACTTGAAAAACAGGCCTCGCGTGCGGGCATGGACGGATTCGTCAGCGGATTCGAGACGGAAAATCGGATTCGGTGGAAAAGCAGTGCAGGCGGGTTTGGGCGGGTTGGCCTAAAATGGGTGGGCAGCGTTGAAAGCACGACCCGTGCGCGCCCAAACCACTGCCGCCGCCCGCTCTCGCGGCCGCCTCGCGTGCTCTCATGGGCTGCCATGATCGCGAAGAAGACCGCTACCCGTCGAGCACACGCGTGCGGCCATGCTCGTGCTCGCGCCCGTCGCCCGCTCGGTCTTGCGCGCCTCATGATCGACCTCGCGACCGCGATCCCGCTCATGGCGCCCGGGATCTCACGCGATAAACCGTGCCCGTCGCCCGTCTTTGGGAATCTCGCGCGATAAGCGTCGCGCATCCTCGCGGATGCGAAGGCACCCGTGAACCACGGCGGCGCGCGACCACGCCGCGCTTCGGTAGCCGGCGGTGCGAGGCATCCGCGCATAGCGCGTGCCCGCGCGCTGGGCTGCCGAGCCGTGCGCCGCGTCGCCTACCCGCTGCCGATGCCGACTGCCGGCTGCCGAAACTTCGCGCTGGCGAGGCGTGCTGCGGCGCCGAGCAAGTGTCGCGTGCCGTCGCCCGCAGCGCCCATCGCGCCGTGCATCCGGTTTCTCCGGCGTGTCTTCCGCCGTCTCGTTCTTCGTTCTTTCGTCTTCGTTCTTCTTTACGGATAAGATTTACGGGGAAAATCTAATCTAACCACGGTTTTCTCGTGGTGAAAAACAAAATCGACAAAAATAAAGCGAGCCACGATGAGCAGCGGATCAACAATTAATTAATTGCGCGTAATAATCAAACATGAATTAATCAGCCAGGCGAATCTTGAACCTCGCTCGGTACCAATTGTAGGAAAACTAGGTTTAGCCTCTAGAGGATCTATCTTGGATGTTTAATTCACCATACATTGATTATATACCTAGCATGCACCTATATAATTAATTGTAACACGTATGGGTTTTCTCGTGTTTACCTTTGAATGCATCGGGGATGAGCGGATCGAGACTCGTGCTTTGACCTACACCTTTGTATCCGGTTGCCCAATCTCCAGCGTCGAGTGAGGGCGATCTATGGAGAATGCTACAAAATCACCCTAACCCTCTAGGCAATTTTTTGAAAATCTCTCACCGAGGAACTATGGTGATTCTCGAAAATATGGATAGGATAATTGAGGATTAGCTTTGATCTTATCTCTTACCTTATATTTATAATGCATTACCATAATCCCATAAGGAAAGGATCCATGCATATCCATAAATATAATAATATCCTTATAGGATAAAGAGAATCAAATCCTTGCCTTAGAGGGTGGGGGCGCCCATTTCCATGTAGCTACGGACTGGATGGGCCGACTGAGGAGATCGTTAAGCGATCAATCATACGGACTTACGTGATCTTCTACACCTTTGTATGATCTAACTTATATATGAGATAAGGGACTCATATATATGCAATCAAATATTGATTCGGATAGAAGATTGTAATAGTGGTAACGAGAAACATTGTATACAAGCTCGACCAAAGCGCTTCGGTATACAAATCGGCGAAGATTACGAATTGACGACTGCAAATTTTGTAATCATTCTCGTTTCAAGAGCAATACTCGAGCTGGTTGAAGTCGACGGAAAGCACAAGTAGCATATAAAAGATGTATTATTTTCCCTAACTCATCGACTCTACGATTGTATGCATCAAATGCTACTGACGGAAAATATGCGTTGGCATGCATCGTCGGTCGATGATGGGGTCATCGTCGTCCGGCGGACTCGATTACATGGAAACATTTGAACACGAAGTTTCCCTTATTTGCATCGAAATTTGTAGCGTGTGATTGGGACTCTCAGCGGCGGTTTCAGCCATTCGATCAATTAGGAAAGAAAAATTCATCATGGCCCGTTATACTTACCCTTATAATCTTCCCTCGTGGCTGTGTATAAAGGAGCAATACATGTTTCTCACGATCTTAGTGCGGGACGCGTAATCCGAAGGAGAAGATTGATGTGTTCTTGCTGACCATTGATAGCGAGTTAATAGATTTGTGGGATGGCGGTGTTCTTACTTATGATGTATCGTTGAAGCAAAATTTTCAAATGCCGCTGCATTACTTTGGACAATTAGTGACTTCCTGCATACTCTATGTTATGCGGATGGAATGCGGTTGGAAAATTAGCTTGTCCGCCTTGCATGGAGTATATCGATGCTTTTACTTTAGCTAAAGTGGTAGCGATCATCGTTTGATAACCATCGTAAATTTCTAGCTCCTAATCACCCATTTGAAGGGATCGAAGAGGTTTGAGAAAAACACGGTGATTACTAACGATCCACGAAGCGCGATCGGAGATGAGCTTTTGTCACTAATTATGGGTATGGGACTAGTCTCCATAGAGAGATTGGCGATGATGAAATAAATAGTCGAATATCGAACAATTTGGGCTGGATGGAAGAAAAGAAGTATTTTACGGGATCTACCTTCTTGGTTTCTCTTTTGATTCGGCATAATTTGGATGTCATGCACATAGAGAAGAATGTGATCGATAATGTCTTCAACACGGTCATGAATGTCGAGGAAGACAAAATATCGAGCAAATCTAGAGAAGAACTTAATTTATCTTTTCTGAGGCGAGTTGGCGATGAATGAATCAGCAGGAAAATATCGAAAACGCTTATACACTTGACAATCGTGAGAAAAAGTCTTATGTGAGTGGGTAAGAGGTTTAAGATTTCGAGATAGATGCGTTTGAACATGGGTAGATCGTAGACATGACAAAGCGAAGATGTTTGGGATGAAGAGTCACATTGTCACATTTTCATGCGTGAATTCTACCGATTGCATTTCGTGAACTTCTCCCCCTGATGTTTGGAAAGGTATGGAATTATCTTTATTCTTCAAGATTTAACTTCTCGAAACATAGGGCTTGATGATGCTGTGCGATTCGAAAATATTCGGTTATTTTATCTGACTTGGTAGCGTCTTTCTCCCTAGTTTTTCGACTCCATGGAACATCTACGGTTCATCTAGGCGATGAAGGCCGTATTGCGAGGGCACTTAATACCGATGGATGTATCCATTTGAAAATCTTGCTCGTAATTATTATATATATATATATATATATATAGGGGTTGGATCGGTGAGAACTCATATTTTTTAGAACTTGAGAACTATGCACGAGACACATAAAGTTGATGAATAAAATCTATAATATTGTGCTGCGAAAACATTCTAAAATTATTGTACAACAAAATAATTTTAGAAAGTTTTTATTATGCACAACTTTATACGTTTATGCATAATCTTTAACGTTTTATGCATGGTTCGCGAGTTCTCAAAAAGATACGGTTCTCGTTTGATCAACTCCTATATATATATAAATTGAAGAACAACGTTCGAAATTTTGTAGATACTACGTAAGTTGAAGAACAACGTCTGAAATAAAGCCGGGTTGAGGGTTCTATCGCAATGCTTACTTAGTAGAAGAAGCATCGACATTTTACTCGTATTATTTTGATGATCATGTAAGAGCGAAGTTCGAGATTTACATCATGGTCAGCGGAGATTAAGCACGAAGACTATCGGATATGCTTCAAATCTTGAAGCAGATGGCGGACCTTTTGAAATATGTCGATGAGATATTTGGATAGTAGAGAATATGATCTTGCTTTCGTTTATCGTGTTGCTCAAGCGTGTTGAAGTTGGAGACATTTACATGGCGTAAGTGTCGTGTTTTCTCAAAGTCATTGTTAATTATTATTATTGTTATTATTAACTAGGATCGTAAATATATGTTGATGTAGTTTATTCATCGATGATGTGAAAAGATCAAATCGCGATCTCTAGCTACGATATTCAAAGGTCGATTGAAAGAGGCTTCCGGCTTTGGTTGGAGGCATATGTGAGTGTTCGATGATTATTAGTAGGAAATATTTAATATTTAATATTTAATATATGCGTTTAGTCATTCTAATCATTTTTTACTAATAATAGGTCGAAGATCATACTAACAACATTATGAATCCGTTCATATTGTCTCTTGTCAAAGACCTTGACTCTAATTAAGGCTGTAATACCCCAAATTTTTAATTAGTAATTAGTTAACGATTAAAAGTTAAACAGGGCATTGCATCCTTAATCAAAAAAAAAATAGATATGCTTATGATCTAAAATGCCTAATGAATCTTAGTAAAATAAAATATGATTAACAATTGAATTATAAAATTTTTTGAATGAAAGATTTTGTTTAGAATTTAAAATAATATTTTGATTGATTATTTGATCTTAATGATCAAATAAATTCTATAATTTTAGGAAAGTTTAAATTTTGCTATTTTGAGTGTTATATTTTCATGTTATATAGTAAACATAATTATATGAATATGTAATTATAATATGTCCTAAAGTAGGAAATTAAGAACCTAAGTTATATATGTATGATTAGTAGTATAAAATGAAATATCTATACATACATATATATATATATATATATATATATTTAATATTACATAGAATAAAAATAATATTGAGCAATTATAAAGAATGCTCTAGAACATAATGACTAAGCATGTATATTAAATATACTTGATGAGCAAGTATATGTATTAAATGAAATGGGTGAATAATCAAGTCTTTTAACAAAATGGAAATTAAAATAATTTTTGCTATAAATATAACCTACCTACACTATTACACACTTTATCAAAATTCTCCTAAAACCTTCCTAAACTCACGCCTACACACATTACACACACTTGGAAAAAAATTCAATAAGCTAATTTCTTCCATTAATCCTTTCTAAGCTTGATTTCAAAATTTACAAGGTATATTTCTAACCTTTCTTCAATCTTTAAGCATGAATTATTGTTGTATATTTGTAAAATTAATGAATATGTTAGTTGAAAGATTTTAGGTATTATGTGATATTTATGGATGAATATTGATATTATAGTGAAGAATTGATGAAATATTGATGGTTATGTGTAAGATTTGTGTTGAGATTGAAAAACCCTAGTTTATATGCTTTAGGCTAAAGTGATGAATTATTGATATTTTGTTAGAAATAAGTTATAATTATGTGTTTAAAGCATGCTTAGATTGAGAAATTAAAAGAAAAGATAACAAAGATAAAGTTAGAATATATATATATATTTTCGAAATTTTCGAAAATATTGAGAAAGTGAGATATTGATTTTATTTTCTTCACTTAACTTGATATATGAGTTTAATATGATAATTTAAGCATTCTATGAATTTACTAGAATTTTCTAAATTCATATGTTGAAATTGAAAATTTTTAGTTTAGGTGCTTAATAAGTAAATATATGATGTTAATATTGATGATTAAGCTAACATATGATACTTAAATGAGAAATTGAAAAGAAGTTGAAGGAAATTATAATTTATGTATATGTTAGTGAATTTTCGAAAACTTAGAAAAATGGGAAATTTATTTTTAATGTTATTCTTTATAGATCTTATGAATTTTAAACATATTATGTAAATAAGGACTAATGAAGCTTAATGGAGGAGGTTAGAACTAAAAATGTAAAAAGTTAAAGTTTATAAACATATTATGTTGAAATAGAATGTTAATGACAAATAGGTTATGTTATATGATATTAAGTGATTCGTAATGGTTTGTATACCTAAAGTATACTAATAGTAAGAAAAATATTAGTATTGAAGAAAGTTGATAGCTTATGACTTAGTTATGTGAAAAGTTTAATGAATAAAAGATGCAATGACCCGAAAAGATTTAAATTCTTATAGATAAGAGTTTAGACAAAAATGTCTAAACAAAACATAAGAAATGAAAAAGAAAGAATAAGAGGATTTATAGTTAGATAAATAAAAATATTGTTTATATGAATACTAATGTAATCAAATAATTAAATGTACATCGAGAAAAGGGAAGGCGGTTAAGGAAGAAGAGAGAAGAAAAAGAAAGGTTAATTAAACTTACAGACTAAAAAGCGACGGTGGCTTCGAACTAAATAATAACACGTGCTAATTTATATTATTTCATTATGTATCTTGCATGACTTCTAAATTCATTGACTTGCCAAATGTTTGAGCATGAGCATGATGCATTTCTGTCACGGAAGAGAAAGAAAGAAGAAAGAAAGAAAAAGAAAGAAAGAAAGAATGAAAGAATGAAAGAATTTACCGGCGTCGGATAGTGACCTTGGTCATGGCGTGTTTGAGAAGGAGGCCTCTTCTCAACACATAGAGCGAGAATCCGTGGATATGGGAAGAAAGATGTCTGAGACAAAGATCATACACATGCATTGTTTTAAAGTTATGAAAATGAAAGCGAAATTGTTTACTTTGTAATGAATACGGGTTTTCTTTGAAACCACATGTATTGCAAAAGATATATGCAAGTCGATCTTATAGCTCTAAGAGCAAAGTTTTATTTGTTTTCGGCATGTGTCCTTTGAGTGCTTATGTACTCATGCCTGCGTGTATTTCTAAACATGCGAGGTTGAGTTTCAGAATCGGAGATGGAGTTGGAAGTGAACACTTGTGGTTTTTGTTCGTAATTGTTTTTATGTTGTGATTAACCTTATAATCGAATTACTTATTGTCGATGTTGTTAAAAATGGAGTCGAACCATTCTTATATTATGTTTGGAAATGTTCTTGGTTTGAATGGTCGTTTTGATCGTGAATAAAGTTGAAACCGAACTCGTTATATCCTTGGTTATTGAGGTCTATTTGATCGGATTGTAGTTATGATTCTTGGAAATTATTGAAGTTGAGATTTTAGTTCTACTTTGTTGGAAGTTGTCTTGGAAAACCGTTGTCCATTTAGGTGCCTGCTAGCGATAAGTAGGAATCTTATGTAAATTGTTATACTTGTTGCCGGAGTTATATGTCTTCACATGTAACTCAACTACCACTACTGTTGCCATACTACGAATTGAAAAATGGTTATCGATTGTTGTCTTTGTAGAAATAAAACCCTTTCGCGATAGAAATTGATTGTTGATTGATCATTATATTCCGTAAGTTCTTGCATTCACTTGAATCTTTGGAACCTAATTACACTATTTGGATCAACATTTACATCTCGATTGATAACACTCTTTAATTAGTCTTCATGTTCATTGTCGTCACAAATTTGTTGATCCATTGATATCGTCATAAGTCTTAATAGTTCATGATGAGTCATTAGTCACGATCTAATTTCTTGTTTAAGAAGTTGGGCCGTGACAAAGGCGTACCAGTATTATATAAATGGGTACAAATTTCACACATTAGAACATAGGTCACAAGATCAACTATGAATAGTGGAGTGTGCATTAAAGGTGAAACTTATAGTACGGACACTCGAGAACTCGATTTTATGGGCGATTATTGGAGGTTTGTGAGTTGGAATATCTGGGCTACCGCGAAGATCACAACATTGTTTAGATGCAGTGGTTTGATCCTTCACGATTGGGGTTATCAATTCATTCAGTACAAGTTAGTTTCGGTAAATCATACGCGAAGATATAACAAGTTCGAACCGGTTATCCTCGCTTGATCAAGCCATTCAAGTATACTATTGTGCATATCGAGTTTAAAACAATCTATGAAAGAGTGGTGGGAAGTATGCAAAATTAAAGCTCGATGTAATGTGGAAGTCTCGGATGAGAGTTACGCATCGATAGTACCTCCCCATTTTCAAGAGGATGCATTTGGTTCGATTACTAATATTGTTGTGGATGATGACACGACACTAGTTCATCCTGACGGTACACTCATAGACATTGAAGAGACATCTGATGATGCGGATGATGAAGTTGAATTGTCAGAGTCAGAAGACAATCATACATTGGATGATGATGATGACGAAGATGAATAGGGTTTGAATTTATTATATAGTATGCACAAAAAATGTTTTATTTTATAGTATGCACACAAAATGTTATGATATGTATTATTTGTGAAATTTTAATGCAGCATTTTTTACCTTTGTTTGCAGATGTCTCATAGTGGACGAGGTGCCTTGTCATCAGGTCGGAGGCATCCAGGATCATATACGCCGTCGCCCTCACTGTCGAGCTCGAAGAAGGCATGGAGCCTTGTCTCCTGCCCGCCCCTCGGCGGTAGTGCAGTGCCGTCGAGAGAGGGGATGAAGAAGATAGCCATTGTGAATGAGTATGTTATCTATTGTATGTCTCAGTTAAAATAAATCATAATATTCGATGTCTTTATTTCTTGTAAATTGCAGCATTTTGTATCCGAGCAATGATATAGCCAGCGTGATTACGAGTCATTCCGTAAATTCATGAACCTAGCGGCTTCAATTGGAAATTGGTGCCTCGAGTTCAATGATTTATTTCGTGAATTGAGGTTCGTGTTGTTTATCTGAGTCATTTATGTTTGACCTTTGACACGGTGATGTTGTAATCATATATTTTTGAAGAAATTTTTATTGGGATGATCTGTTGGGCGAGGCCATAGTCTACTCCTCTTGATGCGCAAAGGCAGCGAGCTATAAAGATCTTGTTCACAAGATCAGCGTGAAGGACTTGCCCAACCAGCTCCGTTTATCCACTGGCGAGATTGGGATAATTGGAAGCATATTGGGCTCGGACGGGCGTCAGTGAAGGCGGCAAAGGCCCGACAGCGAATGTTCGAGCGGATGGGAGAGTGCGGGGATAGTCGAGCATCGGGGTGGCTCACGCTCGCATTCGGTATCGAGAAAGATTGTAAATACTTTGAAGTTTTAGATATAGTAAATTTATATAAGAATCGTGATACTTGTTAATTATTTAATTTGTTTGACTTATTTATAGGCAAGAGGCGTGGAGTAGACATATCGGAGGTCGATGGGATATATTCAAAGGTATCATGCCACCAAGCGATGAGAGCTATCTGAGACGGGAAGCTCGGAGTATCACGGTAAGTATATTCGTTAAGCGCAATAACGAGCATTTAATTAAATAATAATTATGCGAAATTATATTACGAGGCGGGTTGAGGAACATGTGACACAGTTGAGCCAATCAGGGGGAGTGATGAGGCGACACGAGAAATTGATAGGACTCAAATTCTAAAAATTTCCTTGGGAGCTCCTCGAAAGAAAAGAATAAGATGTTTGGGCTGGTTCTCTATCACGGACATACATGCGAGCGGCGTTGTCTCATTCGGTGAGAGTGCCCAACTGCTGATTTCATAGCTTATCATCAAAAGCTATGGGAGATTGAGGCAGTTACAAGGCGGCGCGAGCAATCTGAGGCAGTTGATAGGTGACGGCGGCGTGTGAGCATCTGAGACGAGAATCTGGCGAGGCGGCAATCGAGGCAGATTGCAAGGCGGTGAGAGTGCAGATGACGTTCAAGCAGATTCGAGGCTCGATTCTTGGCGCTCGGAGAGGCCTTGGGCGCTTCATGGCCAACTCCGTTTCACCGCCTCGTGATATCGACTCCGTTTCCGTGATATCGGCTCCGTTTCCCCGCCCTCGTCATATTTTGGGTTGTATTGTGAAGAAACAAATACATTTATTTGTAAAACTTATCGTATGATTTAGAATTGTTTGGTTTGTTTGATATTTATCTTTTGAAATTGTTTTGTTTGAATTGTGTTTATGATTTAGAATGATAATGTTTATCATTTAAATTGGTTTGTTTGGATTGTGTTTGTTTGTAGTTGGTATGTTTGAAAACATGTTTGTTGTTTGTTTGCGGCCGTCAATACAAATAAAAGCATGTCGGTTGTATTCACATTTAGCGACGGATCGTGACGGATTACCAGCGTGAAATAACGAGAACAAGCTGAAACTAACGAAGGATTCTGACGGATTAGAGATGTTTCAGCGGCGGTTCTGACGGATTGGTTACGTGAAATAACAAAAAATAATATTTAACGGCGGACGTTGTCGTCGTTATCTAACGTCGGTTATCGGCGGTTGTCGTCAAATTAATGGCGGAGTTGCGGCGGTAGTTTTAGCTACGATGTCGTTCCATCGTAAATCCGTCGTTATTAACGATGGATTAGAGTCATAATAACGGCGTATTAGAAATCGACGACCGTTCGAGGAAGGTCATCGATTAGCGGCGAAAAGTTAAATGGTTAATCCGTCGCGAGATAATTAACGACGGATAGGAATCCGTCGTTAGAGTTTGCCGACCGGCGTTCAATAGCGCCATAATTCCGTCATTGACGGTGTCGATTTAGCGACGGATCCGCATGATTTGCGGCGAATTTTCCATCGTTATTCGCTTTGTTTTTTGTAGTGGTGATCAATTCGGTCGAAATTGAACTTCGTCGGAGAAAGCGTCGTCCCAGTTACGCGTTGCTTTCGATCGGGCCTTCTTGAGCTTGAATCCGTCGTGCCAAGCTCGTCTTTCCCGCTTCTTTCCGCCTCGATCATATAGAAATATCAAAACCCTTTTCGGTGACCATGAATAATGAGCACTTGCATGATGTCTTCTTAGATTTGAAACAATTCGATTTGGTTGGAAGCAAAGCAAATGACAAATAAGGAAGAGGGTAAAAAAGATTGAAATTTATGTAACAAACTTAAAAGTCCCATCAATCATTATGGTGATTTATAAGATTTTAGACACGTTAGAATGAAATTTCATTAAACATAACGATAAAGATGTATTTTCTTTTGTAAAAATTTTAAAGGTGTATTTGCACTGATCTTTTATGATTTAAAACCTCCGTCGATTATCAAGGCGATTTGCGCGATTTTAAACACGCTAGGGATAAATTTTCACTAAAAATAAGGATATGGGTGTATTTTCTTTGTGCAAAAAATATTTAATGGTGTATTTGCACCTTATCCCAAAATATATTAGTCATATATATAATATATATGGAGTGATTATTGTGAAAACTCTCTTTAACCCATAAATTACAAACTCATGAAATCGTTTGAATTGAAAAAATAAAATTAGTCCATCATGGAATTTGAACTCAAGTTTTGAATTCATCAAGCAATAGGATAAATCCATCATAGATCATCACAAATCGAGGACCTAAAATGGTTCATATTTTATACTTTAAGATTCATTTGTATTTAATCTAACTATATATATATATATATATATATATATATATAGGGGTTGGCGGTGAAACTCGTCTTTTGAGAACTTGAGAACTATGTATAGGCGTATAAAGTTGTGCATAATGAAAACATTCTAAAATTATTGCACAACAAAATAATTTTGAAAAGTTTTTAGTTGTACATAACTTTATACGGTAATGCCCACCATCTTTAGACGTCTTTTGCATAATTCGTAGAATTTTGAAAAAGATGTAATTCTCATTTGATCCACTTTTATTTGCACAAAGATGTCGTGGTGTTTCATGAAATAGCTTGATATAAAATCGTGTAGATTAAATTATAAATAACATATAAATAGGTTCATAAATATTCTATTTTGTTGAATTCTTAGACTTTGCATCTATATATGTGTAATTGGATCATTATTATTCCTACATCCATAATAAGTGTATCGATTTGTGGATGTCGTGAGTTTTAATAAAATTATTGGTGAGTATTGTTTGAGTGGATAAATGGTCCTGATAGTCCATGGGGGTTCGTACTGATGTATGGATGAGGGGGGAAGGTGGAAGAATACACTAGTTAAGGTAAATTAAAACTTTTCTTTTCACAAGACTGGACCGTCAACTTTATCAGTAGCTGTCAGTTAACTAAAGTCAGTACAGTACTAATATTAGTACAGTTGATCAGTTCAAGTAAGGAGAGTCTTGTTCAGTGAGGTATCAATTAGTAAACCTAATGGCTGCTAGGCAGTTGGTCAGTTGGACTAAAAACTGATGTGCATATGGAATGTGATGGTTATGTTTTGTCTTTACTGAAAACTCAAGCTATTAGAAAACACTTAGTTAAGTAGGCTTAGTTCGATTTTAATTTATCTCTTCAATATCAAATTGATCTTGATTAGAATGTCATAAAAGCAGTGTTGTCTTTGCGTGTCTTTGGTGATGTTCGATCGATAACATGCAAAGTAAATTTGATCTTGAAAGTAAAAATACTTAGTTTTACGTGGTAAAAGCTCCTACATCCGCGGATGATAACACGATCGATCCACTAGCGAGATTTGATCTTGTTTACGGGTATAAGATATAAACCTTAATACATACTTTAACCTTTTATGTGTCCGCCTAACTTGGTATTTCTTCTACACTTGTTAGTGCTAGGAAACCTCATTGCACGGGTGCGGTCGACACGACTTCTTGCTTACAGGTGCAAGATAACCAAGCTTTAGCAACTAATACTTTGTTACATACTTTTAACTTCTACTTAAACTTGTGGGTTTCGGTGAGGATTTCTCGACTAAAAGTTAGGTTATCATAGGCGATAGACTTAATATTTCTAGGCTTAAGATATCAAGATTGTATCCTAGAATTTAATGGAGTGTAAAGCTGAAATCTTGGTGATAGATATATTTGAGCTATGAAGATTTTCTAATAACACTTAGTAGACTCCTGCTTGAAATCGCAGTGTTAGTTCTTGAGGTATGAGCTTTGGGCACTTTTGAATATTTGAATCTTGTTGCGTTGCGGTCATCTTCAAATGTTAGATTATGTATGTATTTATAAAAGGATAATGAATAATATCATTGGAGGTAACACCAATCACATCCACTCCATTTCTCGTTTGAATTCTTCCGTTTGAATCCTAAATGCGTTGTTATTGGGGTGCATATTATCGTGCATTGTAGCTCCATAACTACGAAAAGTGGATCGACATGTCGGGATCTTCTCTGATTCACTATGACATGTAGCTAATCAAACACTCGAGGCTTAAATAATTTCATGTTTCTTGATTGAGTTGGCTTCGTGTTTTCGATCGTTGACTTGAGGTTGAGTCGATCAGTGCCTTTGAGATTTATCAGCGGTGAACTCCGTCTTTAATCGGTTTGAGGAACCCGAGTTAGTATGATGCTTGACATTGACGTATTTATCTGCAAATTTGACTCCCGATTCTTTGGTATGATACTTAGTCATATTTCCAACTTCTTTGTTTTCGATAGCGTTGAGTCTTGATCTCGATCGTTAGTCTTTAGTCTTAGACTTCAATCTTGATCTTTGACTTCAATCTTGATGCTTTGTTCATCGATGTCGTTGTACTTGAGTCTTTAGTATCGATGTTCACGATCTTCTCTTTAGTTGCCACAGTCTTGAAATTCCTTCGATCTACTTAAACTCTATCGATCTTGGGATGTCCATATTGATAGTTTTTTGTTGAAACTTGTAATCAAAGGTAACTCCTAACATGTGAGTAGCACTATGTTACATCAATAAGGCGATCATCGGTGGATTTTGGGATCTATTAAAAAATACAGTTAATATAGAATTTTCTAATGGGTCCCACCATGTGTTGGGTTACGGCGGTATGAATAGTTTTGGTAAATAACGGTGATTGTGAGGTTGAATAATAAGAAATAATGTCCTAAAAGAAAAGTGATACAATTTTATGGACATCGAATAAAGCGATTGTGATACACTTACAGTGGACGGAGAGAGTATAAAGTAAAGCTCACCGTATATTATAGTTGTTAGGAAAGATGGTATGTATCTAAAAAGAATAATTGAGATATTAAATTTGAACACAATAGTTCAATTTTAACAAAGCGGATCGACCTAAAATTTTGGACCGATCGAAAATCGAACCAGGAAAACCAATCAATTTCGATCGGTCCGAAAAACCAACCAAGCTATCAACCATCTCAACAACATTGAACACCTAAAAAGCTTCAAACATTTTGACCAAAAATCAAAGGCTTGATAAAAGCAATTTTGGAATATTCAAATGACATACATACAAAAATCGAGTTAAATCAATTTCCGATCTTGACATCATAGATAATACTTGATTCATCAATTCGTTGTGCTCATCAATACACCCATAACTAAGGAAGAAAAACATCAGCACAAGAGAGAGAGCATCAATTTTCGCAGCTACTAAACAGGAGAGGTAGAGCCACTCACACACATCGGCGAGTCGAAACTAATGAATTGTTAGGAAGTTTTCAGCCACTTCGCCTGCGTATTGAGTGAGCTACTCTGCCCATAACCACGAGCCGATGATGGTAGATCACATATTGGCGCTTCCTGTCACAATCGGAAAGTGACTAGAAAGGGAGGATGCGGTGAATGGCATCAAAGGGACGAGGAATTGGGTGGGAAGGTGGCGTGACACTAAGAGTGAAATGATAGGCAGAAACCTAAAAGCCGAGAGAGAGAATGTTTCAGTTACATAATATATATCTAAGGGGTATTAATGAGAGAACCATTTTATCATGAGAATTTTAGAACAAAAAATATGAATTCTACGTGAAAGTTGATGAATCCGTTGAAAAAGTTCTTGAATTTAAAAATAAATCCATTTCTCATGTGATTCAAACCTAAGTGAAAATTTTGAATTTTTGGATTGATAACTTTACAAGATGTATTAACTTTCTTAGCAATTCATTTTATTCATAGCAATTTTCATGGTTCTTAGTTCTTACGTTAAAAATAATTCTTATTTGAACCTCACTATATATATGATTGGATTCTGGTAGTACCATGTAATACTCAATTTAGACCACACATTTTAAAAATGAGGAATTACTAGAATCTGACATGTGACAGCCCATTTTGAGTAGGGGTAAAATGAAAAGGGAGTCTACGGGCTGGGAGAACCACAGCGAACACAAAACACTGCATATAAAATGGCTAATTTATGCATGTAAAATAACATAACATTAAATGTTGGTCGATGGGCGTTGATGGTAGAAATCTTATTTTACCTTCCTCCAGATGATCTATCTTGGTTGTTTAATTCTACATACATTGACTATATACCAAGCATGCATCTATATAATTAATTGCAACACATATGTGTTTACTCGTGTTTACTATGAATTTACGGAATATGAGATCAACGACAGTTGCAACTTTGATCTTCTAAGCGTATCTCGGATACCTATTCTCCAATCTTGAGTGGCGCAATATATGGAGAACAACTGTAAATTTCTCCTCTACTTTGATCTATGTGATTTTGAAATCACAATAAAATGAATAGGATTATCTACGATTTTTTCTCCTTTGTATTTATAATGCATTCATAGAATCTGTTTAGATATGATATTTGCATATCTAAACAATACAATAATATCTTTGCGGATAAATCATATCTAAAATAATTATATCTTGATATCTAATGATATTAGATAATATATCTTGATATCTAATAATATAAGATAATATCTATCTAGATATTTGAGATGTATTAATATAATACATAAATCAGAATAGAGTCCTAATGAACTCTCCATAGCTAGTGGGTGAAATTCTCAGTCGCTACAAGCTTTGATGGGCCAGCCCAGGGATCAAATGCAAGAAATAAAGATGGGCCTAAAATGAATTAATTATCTTATGTTCATCCCAGAGAACAGAAATTAATTTATAAACATTTATTCATTCCACTGGATAATAAATATTGACTTATCGCTTTATTACCGAAGTTGAGTCGGACTTGCACTTAGACTTACGAATCTGCGTATTTAAGATATCGCACGTCCATTAATTATTTATAGCATTACGACTACTTAGAATAATTAATCTCTTTAATTCCTTAAGTAGTACCACTCGACCTTATTATTGTACTTGAGCTAACTCGACATGCGAGTTTAGTACAATAAACCTTTTGAGCTCATAAGGGGACATTATCATCCCAAGCGGATCACGGTGATTCGATACAAGTAACTAGCATGACATAGAAACACGCGCGCCCGAATCTGAAGAATCTTGGGTTATCTCATCTGTATCCATAACTCGTAACAATTGAAGTGATGATTAATAACTAATACTCACCTAAAATTTTATGGAGGTTTAGATCGATATAAAGTCACCAAAATCTAGGTTCTTCACGATGGTCCGATAGATGAACTCATCTCACTATGATCCATCAATCGTCGAGGCGTACCCGGCATAGACAAACAACCAAGTCGAGTCACTTCTTATCTATACTACGATCTATCACGACAACTCGTCCTCAAGTTGTCTCGGTTGTGATCATTTTATATCTCAATTAGTTTAACCAATCATACGAGACTTACGTGATCTTGTACACCTTGTATGATCTAACTTTTGTATGAGATAATAAGACAAACATATGCAATCAAATAAACAATTCGAGACGGTGGGTGTAATAGTGGTAACAGAAATATTGTATCTGAAGCTCGACCATTACGCTTTGATGTACAAATCCAACAATCTCCCACTTATACTAAAACAAACTTTTAGTATAACATGTGTCTCCTACTAGCTATTACAAACAACACTATCACTTTGCTTCCCACTTCCAAAAGTTTCCTTTCTAAGTGGGGTTAAATCTTCTTGTAATCGAGTCTTGAACATGCTCGTCGTAGACTTTTACGATAAACTCTTCATGAATGGGTCGGCTAGGTTGTCCACGATATCAATCTTCTCTATAAACACGTTGACTCGTTTATGCGGTTTCTCGTGTGATCGGTACTTTCTCTCTATGTGTTTAGTCGTCTTGTGGGTTTGTGGTTCCTTGAGGTTTGCTACTATCACATAACACTATGATACTCTTGGGAAAGCGAGATACCATATCTAGATCCATGAAGTAGTTCATGAAATATATCGCCTCCTTAGCATCCTACGATGCGGCCACATGTCGAACTTCTATGGTGGAGTGCGCGAGATATGGCTCACCTCCCAAAATAAACACATGGCACGAGGTAGACTTCTTATAATCAAGGTCAACTTGTAAATTCGAGTCGATTAACCCAAAAGCATTAGACTATCTTCTGGTAAACTAGCCTATAATCTCGAGTCTTTTCGGTGCTTGAGTATATGCTTTATCGTGAGTCGATGTGCTTGTCGAGGTTAAGGCGAGATCTTGCTACTATCTTTACCACGTGAATGAATATCGGACCTCGTGCACAACATTTCATCATGAGATTTCCTACGGTGGAGCGTAGGGAATATGTCTCATTTTCTATCTCTTTTCTCCTTAGATAAAGGAACACCAGTAATAGAAGGGTAGCAATCCCTTCTTGGCGGTTCGCGTGCTAAAGCAGTAATTCGATGTCGATATAAGATGCACGAGATAAGCTCAATATTTTTCTCTTGAGATCTCGGTAAACCTTGATCCCAGAATATCGCTACATCTCCTAAGTCTTTCATACGAGGCGATCGGATAACCAACTCTTTACGTTTGAAAACGACTTCACATTGTTTCCAAGTACAAGGATGTCATCTACGTAAAGTGTAAGAAATACCACATCATAGTTGATATTTAAGCGATACACAACTCTCGCTGGGCAATGGGTAAAACCATGGGTTTTACCACATTGTCAAAGTGTAAGTTCCATGATCGGGAAGCTTGATTTAGTCCATAAATGGACTTAAGCTTCACACTAGATGTTCTCGTCTTTCATCACATAATCTTGATTGCTTCATATAGATGTCTCGACCTTCCTCAATGTAACCGTTTAAGAAGAGATTTTAACGTCCATTTGCCAAACCTCTAGGTTTAAGTGAGTTGCTATGGCGGAAAAATTCTAATGGACTTGAGCATTGCTCTGATGAAAAGGTATCATCGTAATCGATCACTTGATTTGAGTGTACCATTTCGTCACAAGCATGGCTTTAAAAGCTGAAACCTCTAAATCAGAATCTCTCTTCCTCTTGTATACCCACTTACTACCTATGGCTTCCTTGCCATACGGTAGAGTGTTTTCTCGTATCATTCATAGTTATTATGGATTGATTTCTAAGTCATAGTGGTGTGCCATGCTCACTGTATCTATGTCTTGTATCACCTCGTTGTATGTCCATGGGTCGATTATAGCTTGTTCTCTTACTAGGACTAAATCCGATTATTCACCCATGAATATAAATCGATCGGTTATCGCTTTAACCATCCCACTACAATGAGTATTCTTGGCATGATAGCGGCGTTAGGTCTGATAACTTGTGGTTTCCTTTCTTGTATAACTTGTTGGGTAAGTGTCACTTGTACAATCAATATCACTAGTGAAACTCGACCACTTTAATGTCTTGCGATTATCGGTGTCGATGCCTCCCTAGACTCGACATCTTGTACATTTGGCATAATCGGTGGTGGAATATGATCATATTCAATTCTTGATGAATGATTCAACTTTGGATCTATGATTTTCATGTATTCCTCCATCGAGAATCGGGCATTGGTGTTGGATTTGTATCTTTGGGCAGTTTGGTTGAGCTTGTATACAATGATTCTGTTACCATTATTACAATCTCTATCGAATTGTTTACTTGATTGCATATGTATGTCCCTTATCTCATATATAAGTTAGATCATACGATTGTGTTGTAGATCACGAAGTTTGTATGATTGGTCGAGCTTAATGAGATATAAAAAGTATCTGGTGAGAACGACTTGAGGACGAGTTGTCGGTATAGGTTCTTGATATAGATAAGAAGTGACTTGACTTAGTTGCTTTAATCATAATGAAAGAAGGACTCTATCGAAGAAGAACTCTAATTTACAAAGAAGTTTTAATAGACTAGGACTCTAGATAATCAAGCTAAAAATCTTTGAAAATCTTGATACAAAGCGTGGCCCATATGCCACATAATAATTAAATTCACAAGACTTGGGCTGCATCATTCCCTTCTCTTGAGAAGGATTTGTCCTCAAATCAGTCGTCACCTACATCAACGGACTCGCCACTTCAATTCACTAGCCACCATGAAAAGACTTTTGAGCTCTCAGCCTCCTTACTTCCGTCACTTTTGACCAACCAGACTTCACGGCTCAGACTCTTTTGCAACATCACTCACGATATGGATAATGTATAATTATGATATGGATAATGTATAAAGATATGGATAATGTATAAAGATATGAATAATATATAATCACGAATACATAGCCCGAAGCAGGCGCGGAAGCGAATGGCGAGCAGATAGGATGGATACTCGATACCCTTGAAGTCGACCCTCGAAGAACCGCGGACAATACTTGACCCTCGGCCCCGAGAGCAACCGCCTCAACAACACGAGGCGATGAATAGATGGACTGACGAGCGAATGGATGGACGAGCGAGCGGATGGCTCGATACCAAATGATAAGGAGGCCACTAACTTCGCCCATAAAGCGCTCAAATGGGAAGGTTTGGAGCCGACCTTATATCTGACCGAGGATAAGCCTCGCGAGGCGATGTGGGGACGCGTCGGTGTGCCCTGGCGCAGCAGTCGATCCACTTGGGCAAGCCGGCCGTGTCGGCCAGACCTAATTTTCGACCGGACCGTTTTCAACCGGTTCCAGTTTCGACCGATCGGCCCGATTCACTTTGTTCATGCGTTTTCAAATTTTGGCCCAAATCGATTTTGGCGAATCCGGTCCGTGCCGTGCGCGAGCCCGTTTTGAGATTTTTGAAGATCGGTACTTTGCAAATTTATGTAATAAATTAGGCGAAATCTGAGGATCTGGTAGCCGCAATGAGCAATTTATTTTATTTTATCGTTGAAGCATGTCGTGGATGTTTAAATTATGCGAGAAGCATGCTATGTATGTTTAATTATGTAGATAAACATATTATATATTTTGTGATTGGATGAGTGTGATAGCTCGGAACCCGTCGTCAAAGGTCTTAGGCGCCTCGAGATATAATTTATAATCTCCTCCAACTTGAACACATAGTTCCATATATGGCGAGTTAAGGGTCGAACCGAGAGAGCTAGTTGTGTTGTTACTCGAGTTGTCACGGTTTGAGTAGGAGGTTGCCCGGAGGCGAGGTGTCGATCGGTGACGGTCTCGTGAAATGTCTTGAGAGATAGATCTTGGCGAGTAAAGCGAAAAGTAAACCTGAGGTAAGAGTTAAATAACAAGCGGTTGGGCTAAGGGTTCCTGCGTTGAGATCTTGGTCAGGTATCGGTCATAGGTTCGAGGTTTCCACCATGAGTGTATGTCGTTGGTTAAAGGTACCCGAGGGTGGCGCCCTTTTAGGTTGTCACGTACACGGGCCCCCACCTCGGCTTGCCATAGGTTTAAGGACTAAATCTGAGGCCACTGCCTTGCCCTTGCGAAGGCGGTCCCCAACTGGGTTATCCCGCCCAGCGGCTTGACTCACTAGACAGCCCAACTAGCGAGGCGGTCGAGGGTGGCTCGCAACCCACTTTACTGGGCCAGCGACTACAATCACCCACTCCGCCGCGCTTCTCGGGATAAAGAGACACTCGATGTCTTACTCGGCTATTGCTTGCTATTACTCGAGATAAATAGGCTCAATTTCTCACAGGTGTGCATGCTATGCCCCTTTTCCGTCATACTAACCTTATTAAAATAAGCTATACATGTATTACAAAGCTTATGCTAAGATCATAATCATCATGCTTATCTCAAGCGTGATGGTCGACACACAACAACAACAAAAGCAGGGGCCTCCCACTCACAATTGCTTGTGGCAAAGTGTTAGGCGATTAGGGTCCCAGAAAAACATAAACACATAAGCGCACAACAAGCAAACACAAAAACAAAAGGAAAAACAAAAACAAAAACAAAAAAAAACCTGAACAAAAAGGGAGGAAAAGCTTGGGGGATGCGGTGGGTACACGAGATCCTTGGTGAAGTAAGCCTTGGATAGTGCGGATCTCGTTCAAAGTTTCTTGTATTACGGTGAGGCGGCTTGAGTGTCATCTTGGCGGGCTCGGTGTTCTTGAAGGTCTGCCACTATCGGCAGCCTTTGAGCGTCTTGGCTTGGCAGGCGGCTTCTCAAGCTGCAATATGATGAGCTTGTCGTCCTCATCTTCCACTATCTGAGCATCTTCTTGGCGCCTTGGTCGAAGTGTCACTCTCTCTCGGGGGTCATGGCAAAGTCGGGGCCGGCGGATCGTTCTCCTTGGCGAGTTGGTCGGCAAGTGGCCGAAGGCTGCCTCTGCTGCTCACTGCCCATGATGCTCTTCATGTGCTTGAGATGGCAAAGCTGCTGCAGTTGAGCCTTATCTTCTAGTGCATCGCCCGGAGGATATCTGACTCGTTTTTGACATTGTCGCTCTTGTCCTTCTTGCCAAAGAGGTTGTAGGAGAGGATCTGTGGCACACTGTATGCATGGGTCCTTGAGGCGGTCGCTGGCATCACAAGATTTGAAGCATTAGCCATCTTTTCCGACCAGCTTTGACCGGATCTCAGGCCATTTTCCATCAGTGAAATTGGGCACCACCTTGGCCCTTGTGGTTTGCGCCCTTGACCTCCATCAGCGTCACCATGTTTAAAGCTTGGTTGAGCTCGTCGACCATGAACTCTCTCCATTTCAACAGGGTGTGCTTATATTCCCTGGCACTCACTTGTCGTGAGTCGATGTCAAGATTTCCGTAAAATTCCTTCACCAAATCTGGCGTGGTGTGGTATCCCCTCGAAACTTTCCCATCGATTCCTTTGAAAAGCGCTCGGCGTCCTTCTTGACATGCGGTTGCTCGAGTCAGAGCTCGACAGCTTAGGCACCACCATCTCCTTGTTCTTGGCGAGCTCCTTGGCATTGATAGTGTCGCTTTCCTCCTCTTGACCAGGCGTGTCACTATTTTGGCTAACCATGAGCCGTTCCTCGGTAAGGGCGTCTTCTTCCTCGATCTGCGCGGCTTGGTCGTTCTCTTGCGTCTTTATCTTCTCCGGCGCGTCGTGAACTTCCTTCATCGGAGACTTCCTTCTCCTCCGTTGCCTTGGTTTCTATACCGGCGGACTCAGTGTGAGATGAGACCGCCGGTGTATTTTTCGAGGAGGATGTGGTAGGAGTTTCCTTTGTCTTTTCTTTCCGGATGAGGAGGTCCTTCCCTCTTCTTCTCAGCGTCTTCTCTGGCGTGGGCTGCTCCTCTTTGTCGGTGTCCACCTCCGTGTGGATGTCGTGGAGGTGGCGCTTTCTTCTCATGCACGGTCGGTGAGGAGGGCTTCATCACCCGGACGGCGGGCTCCCTCGGCGGTGGGCTCGGCTGAGTGCTTTCTCCATTTTGATGCGGCGGTGACGGTGCTTCTTTGAGGAGGTTTAGGGAGCTTTTCTTAGGAAGTGTATGAACCGTGGATGAAAGGTTAGGGTTTTGTGCTTTGGTTTGGGGAAGTTTTGGGGTGAGGTTTGAATGTGAGAATGTGGGTAGGCGAAATAGGGGTAATTAGAGCGTGGGGTTGGGGCGGTTATAGGGTAGTGGGGTGGTGATGGGGCGTCTCCTCGTCGCCCGTATAGGTTCGATTGCCACCTCGTTCCACGTGTCTGGCAAAGGTACATCGTCTTGCCAGTGCTGCCTCTCTATTTCACCTCGCCTTGAGTTCCTTCAGACTGCGGTTTAAGAAATCGCTCCTCGGAAAAGCAGTCCTCTCGAGGTAGGTCGAAATAACGAGGGGTGGGCTTCCCGCTCGCACACTTTGCTTGAGGCAAAGTGTTAAAAGTGGTCAAGACCACCCCTTGACAAAAGGAATAAAATGTAAGCAATTAAAATCATACCCGCGGGTTGCCTCCCGGGAGGCTGTTGTTTAACGTCGTTAGCTCGGCGTCGTCCTTGGCTTCGAGGCGTCTTGAGGATTCTCTTGAGGAACCTCGTGAAGCTCATCTTGCTCGACTTACCATTCTCGAGCCTTGATCGTGTCCATGGTAGGTCTTGTGCACCTTGGTTCACCTTGAACACTTTTGCCGTCCATGTCGCTTATCTCTGACTCCATTCGGATGTTGGGCGTGCACCATGTAGCCCGCCTACTTGGTGGTCGACTTGCCAGGAGCATGCGGAACTATTTTGATAAGTAGCACCTTGCCCGTTTTGAACTTCTTTCCTTGATCGAAAGATCATGGGCTTTCTTGAGCGATCCTTGTATATAGCGGCATTGTCATAATCTTGGCGAATCTCCTCGAGCTCTTGTATGTCAGTGCGCTTCTCTCCCGTCTCATCGAGTCGAAGTTGAGTTTTCCCAGTATGCCTTGTGTTCTAGCTCGGCAGACGGTGACACGTCTTGCAAACACCATCGGTGAGAGACATTCAAATGGCGTTTTGAAGGCTGTTCGGTATGCCCATAGTGCATCGTCGGTGAGTGCTCCACTCCTTCTTGCTCTCTCCCAAGGCCTTCCTCGAGATAGTCTTCACAATGCGGTTTGAGGCTCGGCTTGGCCGTTGGCTTGAGGATGGTATCACGGTGGATGTCGTAATACCCGTACTTCTTGAGTAAGTTGCCAATGGTGGCATTGTAGAAGTGGGTGCCCGATCATTGATTATGTCTCTTGGCATACCAACCCGGCTAAAGATGTTTGACTTGAAGAAAGCGACTACGGTTCTTCGTCCGCCTTGGCGTGGCCTTGGCTACCCATTTTGACACGAGTCCCTTTGCTAGGAGTATGTATTGGTTTCCTTAGATTTTGGCAAGGGGCCGTGAAATCCATGCCCGTCGTCGAATACTTCCCTTTGGTAAGATAGGTACTAAGGGCATCTCATTCCTCCTTGAGACATTGCCCTCGCGTTGACACTTATCGCAACCTCGGCACTTCTCATAGATATCCTTGAAGATAGTGGGCCAGTAGAAACCATAGTCAAGGATCTTTCTTGCCGTCCTCTTGTTCCCAAAATGTCCTCTGCACTCCTTCTCATGGCGGTGCTCAAGGATCTTGTTTGCTCGCCTTCGGGCATCTCCTCAAGATCAAGTCCGAGCATTGCTTCCCAGTATGGGTCATCCCATATATGTGTCGACTCTCCTTCTTGAGTTTGTTCCTACGGTATGTTGGCATCCCCACGAGCCATACTCGGTCGCGATGTAGTTCACCAAGTCGCGTACCACGGCTCTTGGTGTAGATCTCGAGTAGCTCATAAATGCAGAAGCGTTGCTCGGATTGGATCTCCCATCATTTCTAAAATTCTGCTCAAGTGGTGGCCACTTGATTTTGAGATCCACTCTTGTCTTTGATCTCAGCGTCGAACTCGGGAGGAGGTATCCACCGTATAAGTCTTGGCTTTGTATCTTCTGCTGCCGTGAGATATTTCAGTAGGCGTGGTCGATGTAAACCACCGTCTTGCTCCCAAGAGGTAGGAGCAAAATTTCTCAAAGCAAACACCACGGCAGAAGCTCTTTCTACGTGGTTGTGTAGTTGATCTGTGACCGGTGAGGTCTTGATCATAGTAGATGGCGAAGCTTTCCTTGCGATTTTCTACCCGAGCACCGCATGACAGCGTATCCGCTAGCGTCGCGCATCAGCTCAAAGGGCATGCCCCGTTCGGGTGGCCTTATGATGGGTCTTTGTGACAAGGTGCTTCTTGATATCTGGAAGGCTTCTTTGTATGCGTCGTCGAACTCCCCGATACATCGTTACGGAGGAGGCGGTTCGTTGGTTGTGCTATCTTGGCGAAGTCCTTGACAAACCGCCTATAGAATCCAGTGGCGAGGAATCGCGCGGTGCTTGATGTTGGTGGGATAAAGCGACAGCTATGATCTCCGCTTTGGCTTTGTCTACCTCAATGCCCTTTCGGAGATAACATGCCCGAGGACAATTCCTCTTGACCGTGAAGTGGCATTTCTTATAATTGATTATAAGGTCCTTTTCCACGTACCTCTGAGAACTAACTCGAGATGCTCTATACCTTTGGTTAAGCGTCTTGCCATACGGTAAAATCATCCATGAACACCTCAATGCATTGCTCGAGCAAATAGAAATTATACACATCATGCATCGTTGAAATGTCACAGGGCATTGCATAAACCAAATAGCATCTGACGATATGAAAATGTACCAAGCGGATAAGTGAATGTAGTCTTATCTTGATATTCTAATGCCATAAATTTGCATATAACGAGAATAGCCGTCGAGAAATAGAAATACATGTTCTGTCGAGTCTCTCAAGCGTCAGTCGATGAGCGGCGAGGGGTGGTCATTCACTGGTCGCCTTGTTGAGCTTTACGTAGTCGATACAAACCCTCCGGCTGTGCAGGTCTCATCCGACCAGTTCCTTGCCTTCATTCTCGACCCACTGTATGCCGATTTTCTTTGTACGGCGTGGATCGGGCTGACCACCGGCTGTCGAGGCGGGGTAAATGAGGTCCAATTCAGGAGTATGAGTATCTCGCGCCTTGACAACTTCTTTCAATCTTGGGTTGAGCTTCGCTGGGGTCTCGGCCGGTATGGCATCGTCCTCGAGCAAGATGTAGTGTTGGTAAGCAGTAGGGCTGATGCCGCGAGGTCGACTAAGGTCCACCGATGGCGCCACCGTCTTGCTCAAGATGGCTCTCGTCTATTCTTCTTCTTTTATCGTCATTTCGGAGCTTATGATTCTTGGCAGCGTCTCGTTGGCTCACGATGTAGATGTATTTCAAGTGCTTGGTGGCGTTTGGTGTAGTTTAGGGCTTTCTTGAGGAAGGTTGCATCCTCTCCTTGTCATGCACTAATTGTGATCGATAGCTTGGTTGATCATCCCACTTTGGTGGAACTACCTCGAGCACTTGGTTACCTCGATCTCCTCCTTGTCTAGATACTCTGGGCCTTGATGTGTCCTTGGATGACTACTGTCGTACCGTCCTTGATCACCAAGTTGGCGGTATCTCGAGCATCCTTCTCGGTGAGGCGGCGAAGTCCACCATCTCGGCGTCGATCGGAAATTGCTCGGCTTTGTAGATGTCAAGGTGACCGTCTCCTGCAATTTACATGAGCTTCCCGTATCATGATCGATTAACGTTAGGGCGTATTGAAATGGCTTGCCAGTGACAGCATGAGCTCTTCTTGCTCGAGATGCGCCCGTATTTAGGACATAAGTCGGTGGGAAAATAAGGTCTGCGTCTTGGCGACACATCCTCAACTATCCGCCGGGATAGACACTTGACTTGTGCGCGGTTGAATCTCAACACAAGATGGTCGGAGTGGTCGAGTTTCAACTCTTGATAGATAGATAGGGGCATCACATTGATTGATGCCCGAGATCAACATAAGCGAGTCTATCCTCGTTGTCCCGATCACAGGTATATAGAACATCCGGGATCGGTACACTTGATTGGGAGATCTCGTTTAAGCACGGTGAGACATTCTCCCCATGCGGAACTTGGCATCGTCCGGTGTACTTGACTCTCTTGGTACCTGACTCCTTGAGGAACTTGGCGCGCCTCGGCATCGAGGTCAGCGATGATCAAGGTATGTTGATCTATACCTTCTTAAAGATCTTGATCATCTCATTCGTCTCTTGACTTCTTTGTTCCTTGCTAACCTTCACGGAAGGAGGTCGATCTTGATCTCTATCTTATACGCTACCTTGGGCGAGGAGGCCCGCCTCGGGTTCGGTTCCTTGACCAATTCCTCGACTTCCTCGGTTATGTCTTCTATCTCATTGTCTCCTTGGTGGGCTCCTCAGCAGCAGCAAGTTCTTGCATTTCCTCAAGTTGATTGCGTTGGCGTGCGCATTGGGTGGATTTGCACTTGGCGAGGAAGTGTCCCTTGCTTTTGGTTGATCTTTGAGATCTCTTGTGTCGAGGTGTTCGGTTGGGTCGGCCGCAGTTGAGAACTCCCTTGTCTCGGTTTGAACTTGTCGGGTCTTTACTATCCTCTCTTGGGTAGCTCGTGATTGTACTATCTCGGCTAAAGAGGCCGAGCTTGAGGTGGGATTACGCTGGGAGGTGCTTGATAGTGTGTGCCTCCGTACCTCAGTTCTCGTGATTTTTCATGGTGGGTTGTATGGGTCGAGCGGGGCTTGACCTTGAGTGTTCCTCCACCACCGTTGTTGACATGCCCAAGGCATTCACTTCTTGACTACTTGTAGACATTCGTCAAAGTGTTGTGGGTGGTGGCAAAGCAAAGGCGACTGCTTTGACATTCTTCTTAGTCATAGAGTGTCTCAATAGATCCATCATTTGTTTCATCATGGCCTTCATATCCTTCATGTCGGATCCATCTGAAGTGGTAGCTTCAGGGTTGGGTATCGTCTTGACCATTGCGTTGGCATCATCTCGAGACTCCTCAGCCAAGTCCACGAGTAATTTGAATGCCTCGCTGGGTTGTTTGTTGAGGATGGAACCGCCGCATGCAGCACTCACGAGCTACCTCTGAGTCGCCCTCAAGCCATTCACATAGTATTGAATCAAATCTTGATCAGAGATTTGATGATTGGGACACTTTGCCAAGATGGACTTGAAACGACACGAATAGTCGTACACCGTCTCGCCATTCCCCATCTGGAGGGAACTCATTCTTTTTCTCACGCTTTGTGTCCTTGAGATGAGATAGTATCTCTCGAGGAACTTATTGAAGCCACCCAAATAGTGACACTACCCGTGAGGCAAAGTGTACATCCACTCTCGAGCACCATTGGAGAGTGAATGGAAAGGATATGAGTTGGATGTACTCCTTCTTGACTTCATCCATACGCCTTATGGTGCTACACACCATTTCAAAGTCTGGAGATGGCGTTGGGGTCCTCTCGGCATATCATTGAAACTTGGCAAGATGCGCATGAAAGAGTGCCTCGGCTCGAAGTTGTCCTCTCTCGGGCAGGTGATGCCCAAAGGCGGAGGCTGTAGTTGTTCGGGAACATCATCTCCCGAAGTATACGCTCTCTCAGGAGGTGGTGAGTTTGTGGATTCATCTCCTCCATGTTGTCTTGCCTTGAGTGCGTGCCTCCCTCGAGGCAGGCGTTTCTCCTCGGCTTGCCTCTTCTTCACTCCGAATGGTTCTCTCGATCTACGGGTTGAAGCAGGGCTCTCCGTCCTCGCCTACAAGGTTAGGTCGGAGCATGCAAAAACCAAACAAAAATAAAAGAGTGAGTAACAACACTAGAATAAGCGAGCTCCCGTGTGGCGCCAATCTGTCGTAGCCCGAACACATCGTCGAAAGGTCTAGGTGCGTCGAGATATAATTATAATCTCATCAACTTGAACACATAGTTCCGTATATAGCGAGTTAAAGGGTCGAACCAAGAGAGCTAGTTGTGTTGTTACTCGAGTTGTCACGGTTTGAGTAGGAGGTTGCCCGGAGGGTAAGGTGTCGGTCGGTGACGGTCTCGGAAAAATGTCTTGAGATAGATCTTGGCGAAAGTAAAGCGAAAAGTAAACCTGAGTAAAGAGTTAAATAATAGCGGTTGGGCTAAGGGTTCCACACGTTGAGATCTTGGTCAAAGTGTCGGTCATAGGTTCGAGGTTTCCACCATGAATGTATGTCGTTGGTTGAAGGTACCATGGGGTAGCGCACTTTTAGGTTGTCACGTACACGGGCCTCGCCCGGACTTGCCCTTAGGTTTTAGGACTAAATCTGAGGCCACTGCTTGCCCTTGCGAGGCGGTCCCCAACTGGGTTATCCGCCTAACGGCTTGAATCACTAGACAGTGACTAGCGAGGCGGTCGAAAGGTGGCTCGCGACCACTGCCCAGGCCGGCGACTACAATCACCCTTTCCGGCCGCCTTCCGGGACGAAAGAGACACTCGATGTCTTACTCAGGTTATTGCTTTAGCTACCCCTCACACAGGCTACTGAGCCGAGTTAGCGCTCGAGAAAGGATAACATGGGTATAAAGGCTTAGAGCTTGGGAACACCCTCGAGGTTCTAAAGGCGTTTGAACCTCCGACTCTCATGACCTTGACTCAGCGTGTTTCACCCGAGCCCTGACCAAACCGACTACTCACGCATAATCGACATAAACACGAAGCGATAAGCAAGAACATAATCGAAACCATACTTGAATATAAAATCAAGCGGAAAGTAAAAGCGGGTCTTTGTGACGGTTGCTCGGCGAGAGATAAAATACATAATATAAATCTTTGCCGTGGGACTTGTTCTTCTTATCGCAATCCTCATGAAAACCAAAGAGAAATAAAAAGAAAAGTGCGAGAGAGAATTTAGGACTTGATCTTCCCTCTCAAAACCGAATGTGTAGAGTTGTTGTGAATTACGGTGTTGGGAGCTAAGTGTACTCCTCCTTGTCTTGGTCGGCGAGCGTATCTCGGCGGCGGTGGTGAGGTCGGCGATTGGCTCGAGCTCACGGACACCAATGGGGACTACTCGGCTTCGATGCGGATAGGTTTATCTCGTCCCGAGCAGCTGCTGAGGTTAACATTTCCTTTTCGGTAAAATAAGTCCTTGACGGAGAAGGACCTTGCCGAAATCTTTCCATTTTGCGTGCAAATCGCGAGTCCTTGTCTGCGTCCCAGTTGCATTACGACTTGACCTCATCCCTTGCCGATTCGCCGTCCTTTTCCCTTCTCTTGTGACTCGATTATTCTCTTGGCTTCACGTCGGCTCGTTGGTCGGGCTCGGCTCCCATGTGGTACCGTGTCTTGGCAAGATGTCGAAATGCTTGCCGAGGTAAACTTGAGTTTTACCTCTTTCACGGAGGTAGCGACCTTGCCCAGGTCGTCTCAACTGCGGCACCCCAGCGTGTCTCCCGGACAAAAATACACACAAAGAACACACAAAATGTACTCTTTCTAGGGCAAGGATTACCCCAAAAAGAGCACGAAAAATGGGCTCGTCAATGAGCATAGTAAGCATGCTAGGTTTATGGCGTTTTGAAGCATATTTTAGAATTCTGCGAGCATGTTTTACATGTTGAGCTCTATAGAAAGCATGCTAGGATTTCGTGATCTGCATGGACATACCTTTTGAAACAAAAGACTAAGCAAGAAATCCGACATATTAATTTCTAAAATTGAAATGTCAAGACCTCCACTTTTAATCTCTAAACAAAGTGATACGCATTGTGAGTGGCGTCCTGCAGCGTGGCTTGCTTGCCTTGTTTATCATAAGTTTGTTATATGAGATTCGAAATAAAACATTTTAATCTATTGAGAAGTGGGAGTTTCATGTATGGCGTCCTGCGCGTGGCTTGCATATGTAATTTTCATAAGTTCTCTAGAGATAGAATTAAAATGAGAAGACAAAAGAATTTGGATTGGAAGTGGCATGGTCAGAGTGGTATGTCGATTCTAAGAATTCATTTTCTTACGTAAAAATTGTGGTCATTGCTTAGACATCACCTCAGTACAACTTCATGAAGTCGCTTCTTGTGATAGTGATGTGGTCTAGTAAGGTCGATCATTAATTTCATTTGTCGTAAGGATAAGTTGACATGGATTGAAATTAAGCGACTAAAAGGTATATTTTAGTGCAGTGGGGGTTCGTGTGTAGCGTCACACGCGTGGCTTGCATATGGGACTTCTTGGGCGATTGGAGGTTTGATTAATATTGTTTTATCAAAATGTTATAATATTATTGTTATGAATTTAATGCGATCATATGCTTATGTGTTTACATTACTTTTAGGATATGTCTCTTACAGATTATCAATATACTACGCACAAAATCCTCTATCGGTCCAAATTTTATCGAGTGGAAGCGAAACATTGAGTTTGTTCTTCTTGCCAAAGAAAATTTATTTGTACTCACTACACCCATCCCAAATCCTAGTATATTCATCTGCGATGAGGGCGCAAGGAGCACGAGAAATGAGACAAATCAAATAGAATGGCAAAATTCCTTCTTTTGGTCACCATGTGCGAGTCCTTGCAACTCCAGCATCGAGATCTGATCACTATATGGCTAAATCTCATGAAATCGTATGGGAAGTCGGACGGGATTGCTAGTCATAATTTGACAAGATTAATTATGTCGAGTTGATGAAGGAAGCGATTCGGTGCATGACCATGTCTGACAAATGATCAATCTCTTGGAGGCTCGAATTGGTTGGAGGATATATTGATGACATAGTCGGAATTGATATAATCCTCAACACTTTGCCCAAATCTTTTGATGAATTCCATTATGGAGTAGTCCTTTATGATAAGAGTTATACTCTAGATTTATTTGAGAGGATTTAGTATGAGAGGAATGCAAAATGGGCTAATGTGCCTTGGTCTTTGAAATGCAGCGCCTCGAGGAAAACCCTTTGCTTTATCGAAGATGAAAAGAAAGTGGAATTGAGATCTTAAGGCTAGAGAAAGAGTGAGGAAACAATCTGAGGGCTCTACGGCGGTTTAAAAAGCGAAGGAGAAGGGCAAATGCTTCAAGTGCGGTGAGGCGGGCATTGGATGGCTAAATGCCATATGCTCAAGGCTCAGGTATGCCATTGCTTTAGTAAAGAAACATGTTTAGCCACTTGTTCTACTCGTTCATGGGTAGTAGATGCAGTGCTGTTGATCATGTTTGTTATACCTTCGAGGGGTTCTGCGGACAAGGCTGCATGATGGCGAGATAACGATCTCCATGGCAGCCTTGGCGAAAGTCGAGGTTGTTGCAGTTGGAGATGTTTCTTTATGCTTTGATAGGGCGGTTCTACGTATTAAAGGCGTTTTATATGTGCGGAGTTTCGGCGGAACCTTATTCGGTTTTCAAACTATTTATTCATGGATATTGGTTGTTTTTATAGTGGTGTTTCTATCATAAGAAATAACGAAGTTATCTGTGGAGCACTTTATATAATTAAGCTTTATACTATTTTTGTCGAGCATAATACCTTTAATTATGTTGCTTCTACATCAAACCTTAAGAAGAAGAAGTCTTCTTAGCTAGATGACACCACATTTCTCGGCGTCTTAGATTAGGTCACATCAATCTAAATAGGATCCAAAGGCGGCTAAGAATGGAGCGTTGGGTAATATTACCGTTACTCGTTCTCGATCTGCGAATCTGTATAGAAGGAAAGATATCGACCGGACCATCAAAGCGAAGGGTTGTAGAGCGAAGAAGTGTTGGAACTAGTCCATTCGTTTGTGTGGACCTATGTCCACACAAGCTCATAGAGAATGCAGTATTTTGTCACTTTCATTGGCGATTACTCGAAGTGCGGACACGTATATAACTTCGCATGAAGTCGAGATGCTTTGAAATTCAAAGAATTTAAGGCGGAAGTGGAAGCAGTTAGGTAAAAGTATCAAGTCTTTGAGGTCGATCACGGTGGCGAATACCTCGATGTGAGTTCATGGACTATTTGGTGCGGTGTGGGATTACCTCGACTCACTGCAAGGCACGCCCATGACAAAATGGTGTGTCAGCGAAGAAATATGACTCTCTTAGAAATGGTTAGATCAATGATGAGTTATGCAGCGTTGCCTATTTAGTTACGGGGTATGCACAGGAAGCGATGGCATACTTGCTAAATCTAGAACCGTCCAGTCGGTCGATAAGACCCGTTTCGAGTTATGGTTTGGGTGCAAACTAGTTTAAACCACATAAGGATATGGGCGATCCGGCGTAATTTGAACAAGAAAGGCGACAAGTTGGAGGCTAGATGCGAAGCAAGCTGTTTATTGGCTATCTAGAGGAGCGAATGGTGGTTATTTCTATAGTCTAAAGATCGGAAGGTCATTATTAGCACTAATGCCGATTCTTAGAAGAGGATTATATGAGAAACCATAAATCCAAAGTTGAAATCATACTTGAGAATTAGAAGATGATCGTATTAAAGTCGCGATTAAACCAAAGTGCGAGATGTAGGTGTCTAGTGGGAGGATCGACACCAAATACTTGAAGAAATTGAAGTGGGTGGGAGTTCACTAGAGATACCGGCTATGTCAAGTGGAACCTATCCGACAAGTTGTCAAGATGAGAACCACAGTTCTGCGCCCGCCATTGCCATTGTGCGATGGCGCCTCGTCGTAGTGGCGGGGTTGTTCGTCGACCAGAGCAATTTATGTTAGTGGATGAATCTTGATTTAGTCGAGAAGCGAGCAGTATGTCGACCCATGGACATATAGTGAGCGATCTGAAGACAACGATGTAAGATCATGGCACCGCTATGGACTTAGAAATTGAGTCCATAATGACTATGGATATATCGAAAAGACACATCTACGGATGGAAAGGAAGCCGTAGGTAGTAAGAGGTTATCTGAGAGGAAGAGATTCGGATGGAGATATTTCGGCTTTTAAAGCCGAGGCTTGTGGCGAAAGGGTACACTCAGTTGAGGGCATCGATTTCGATGAGACCTTTTCACTGTAGCAATGCTCAAGTCCATCGAATTCTTACGGCCATAGCGACTCACCTAAACCTTGAGATTTGGCAAATGGATGTGAAAACCGCTTTTCTAAGCGGTTACCTTGAAGAAGGTAGAGACATCTATGTCACGACAACCGAAGGTTATGTGGTGAAGGGTGAAGAGCATCTAGTATGGAAGCTTAAGAAGCCCATTTATGGACTTAAGCAAGCTTCCCGATCATGGAACTTACTCTTTGACGAGGTGATAAAGTCCTATGAATTTACCCAGTTGCCTAGCAAAAGTTATGTGTATCGTTTGGATGTCAACGGTGATGTGGTATTTCTTGCACTTTACGTAGATGACATCCTTCTACTTGGCAACAATGTGAAGCTATTATCATACGTAAAGAGTTAGTTATCCGATCAGTTTCAAATGAAAGACTTTGGAGATGTAGCGTACATTCTTGGGATCAAGGTTTATAAAGATCGCAAGATGAAAATGTTGAGCTTATCTCAGGCGTCTTACATTGATACTGTAATTACTCGTTTAGCATGCATACCGCGAAGGATTGCTACCTTTACGACATGGTGTTCCTTTATCTAGGGAGCGATCGCTATATTTGCAAAGGAGATAGAAAATGAGACAAGTTCCTTACGCTTGAGTCGTAGGAAGTCTCATGTATCAATCTTATGTCGAGACCGATATACGCTATCACGGTGGCATAGTAGCTGATATCGATCTAACGAAGAATCGAAATTTAATCGCTCGACCATCTTCCGAACAAGGAAGACCACCTAAAGGAGAGTATAGTAATTGAAGAGGTAACCACTGGACAAGCTTATTGAATTGCGGTAAAGCATATAGTCAGTACACGGAAAGGACTAGAGATTATAGGCTAGTTTACCAAGCGAGATAGTCTAATGTCTTTGGGTTATTGGACTCGGTTTCAAAGTGACCGTGATGAGAAAAAGTCACCTCGGTTTGTGTTTACCTTGGGAGGAGGGCCGTATCTGGCGGTGCAAGCGGTGATGTATTGTGGACTCCACCATGGAAGCCGAATATGTAGCCGCCGGAGGCGCTAAGGAGGCGGTATGGTTCGAGAACTACCTCATGGATCTAGATGTGGTACCTAGTTTGCCCAAGAGTATCATAGTATCTTGTGATAACTCGGTGCGATGGCAAACTCGAAGGAACCACGGACCCACAAGGCAAACAAACACATAGAGACAAAGTACCATGTCATCACGAAATCGTTAGGCGAGGAGGCGTCTTGATTGAAAAGATTTGTCTGCGGATAACCTGGTGACCCGTTCACGAAGAGTTTGCCGCAAAATTCTCTGAAAGAGCATATTCGAGGACTTGGATTGCGCAGATGGCACCCACTTAGAAAACTTTTGTAGAAGTGGGAGAAGCAAAGTGATGGTGTTGTTTGTAATAGTTAGTAGAGACACATTGTATACTAAAGTTTGCTTTAGTATAAGTGGGAGATTATTGGATTTGTATCTTGGGCAGTTTTGGTTGAGCTTGTATACAATGATTCATGTTACCACTATTACAATCTCTATCGAATTTTTACTTGATTGCATATGTATGTCCCTTATCTCATATAAGTTAGATTATACGGTGTGTTGTAGATCACGAGTGCGTATGATTGGTCGAGCTTAATGAGATATAAAAATATCACGGTGAGATAACTTGAGGACGAGTTGTCGGTATAGGCTGCGGTATAGATAATAAGTGAATTGACTTAGTGGCTTGTCTATCTTGATGCGTCTACGGCGTAATGATGGATCACGATGAGATGAGTTCTTCTATCGATCGTCGTGAAGAACTAGATCTCGGTGGTTGTCGTTGATCTAAACCTCGATAAAGTATTAGATGAGTATGAGTTCTTGACCATCACTTTGACTTGTTATGGGTGAAGGTTACATGAGTTAACGATATTCTCTGCATTTTGGGTGGTGGCGGTACTTGTATGTCATGCTAGTTACTGTGTCAGTCACAGTATCCGTTTAGGATAATGGCGTCCTTAAGGAGCTCAAAGGTTTATTGTACTAAACTACTGCGGTTGAGTTATCTCAAGTACAATAATAAGGTTGAGTGGTACTACTTAAGGAATTAAAGTAATTAATTATTTTAAGCGATCGAGCAGCGTAAATAATTAATGGACGTCGCGATATCTTAAATCGAGGATTCGTCGAGTCTAAGTGCGAGCAGACTCAACTTGAAAATAAATGGGTAAATCGACATTTATTCTCTAGTGGCATGAATAAATGTTTATGAATTAATTATGTTACGGCATGAACATAAAATAATTAATTTATTTGAGGTCCATCTTTATTCTTGCATTTGATCCACTTTGGCCCGTCAGGCCTCTTACTAAGAAATTTTAGATCACTCGTATAGAGTCCCACTAGGATTCTATTTTGATCCTCTCTATCTAAAGAGATATTATTATATTTATTAGATATCTGAAATCCTATCATGATAGGATTTAGGATTGCATTATAAATATAAGATGAGAGAAAATCAAACCACAATCTAAGAGTGAAATTTTGAAAATTATACTTCTCAAAGTTGGGATTTTGAAAACTTCTAAGGAGGAAGAAGGAGAATTTCTGCGGTACTCTCCATAGATTGTCCTCGCTCGATATTGGAGATTATGTAATCGGGATCTGATCAGGAAGATCAAAGCACAGTCTTGATCGATCCTTGCTGAAAAATTCGCGGTAAACACGAGAAAACACCAGCGTGTTGCAATTAATTATGTAGGTACATGCTAGGAATATAATCAATGTATGGTGAATTAAACATCCAAGATAGATCCTCGGGAGAGGGTTAAAATCAGATTTCCCTACAGTTGGTGCTAATAACGACCTTATGATCCTTAGGACTATAGAAATAACCATATTTCTTTCCTCTAAGATATCCTACAAACAACTTGTCGACCTTAACATTCAGCACATATGTTGGACTGCCCATATTCTTATGTGGCTTAAACTAAACTTACGCCCAAACCATAACTTCGAAAAGGGTCTTGTCGGTGACTTGGATGGTACTAGATTGAGCAAATATGCATTATTTCTAAGGCATACCCGGGACTAAATAGACAAAGTTGCATAACTCGTCATTGATCTAACCATCTCTAAAGAGTCCTATTTCTTCACTCGACACACCGTTTTGTTGTGGTGTGCCGGTGTAATGGTGATCGTAATCCCTGCTTTGCACGGATAGTCCATGAACTGCGTTCTTTGAGGTATTAGCCACTCTGATCAGACCATAGTGACTTGATATTCTTACCTAGCTTCGTCTCCATTTACGTCTTAAATTCTTTGAATTTTTCAAAGCATTCGGACTTGCGGTGAAGCGGTATACGTATCCGTACCTTGAGTAGTCGTCAATGAAAGAGATAAAATACTCGTACCCTCCACGAGCTTGTGTAGACATCGGTCCATACAGGTTAGAATGGACTAACTCTAACACCTCTTTGGCTTTATACCTCTTCTCTTTGAAGGGGTCTAGTAGACATCTTTTCCTCTATACGATTCGCGGACTAGGAGCAGGTAACCATGAATTTGCCCAGCGCTTCGTTCTTAGGCAGGTCTTTGGATCCTATTTAGATTGATGTGACCTAATCTAAGATGCGAAAGATATGTAGTGTCCTCTTGCGAAGAAAACTCCATCTTCTTATGGTTTGATATAGTAGATGCAACATAATTATAGCTATTATGCTTAATAGTATAAAGAGAATTATATAATGTGTCACCACAGATAAACTCGTCATTTTTCCTTTTACAAACACCACTATAAAAAATAACAGAATAATCATGAGTAAATAGTTTGGAAGCGAAATAAGGTTTCATAAACTCGGGCACATATAAAACATTTCTCAAAACTAAAACTATCTATCAAGCATAAAGAAACATCTTTGGTACATAGCGACCTCGACTTTCACCACGTTGTCCATGGAGATCGTTATCTCTTCATCACCCAGCTGCCTTGTCTGCAGGAACCCCTGCAAGGTATAACAAATATGATCAGTCGCACCTGTATCTACTACCCATGAATGAGTAGAAAAAGTCGTTAAACATGTTTTCTTTACTAGAGCCAATGACGTATCTTGAGCCTTGAGCTTAGGGCACTTAGCCTTCTAATGTCCAGTCTTACCACACTTGAAGCATCTGCCCCTCTCCTTTAGCTTTTTCATACCTCTGGTGGCATTCATGTTCTTGCTTCTACTGTTCCCTTTCCCTCACCACCCTTGGCACTCATCTTTCTCCTTCCACCCTTCGATGGAACATTGGGGCCCTTAGATGTGTTAGTAAGAACATGTGCTTCTTTTCTCATGATGCCTTCATTGCTACTGAGATCGTTAAGCAGCGGTAGTGTATACTCCATCTTGTTCATGATCGCGTTCACTCGAAAGTTCTCAATTGACTTGGGTAGTGTATTGAGGATGATATCGACCTTGGCTTCATCTTCGATACCTCATTCCAACTGATCAAGACTATCCATGAGATGATCATGTGGGACACATTGTTTAGTATGATTTTTTACTTATTCTTGGTATTTTTATGCATGCGTTTCGGTGGTTTGTTCTATTTATGTCGTTGTTTTGATTAGTATTTATCGATTCGGACTTATTTGGTTTGTTTTGAAGTTTTGTGAAAACAACGTTCGATAAGACAAAATAGATCGCGAAGTTAAGGTATGTTAAAGAGCATCTCGTTAGGAGTCTGTTGGCACAAGCGGATCGCAATTCGGAGTTTATACGAGGAAGAATGAAGCGAATCATCAAAGACCCACACCTGCGTGCGCGTGCAACCCGATTCATGCCCGCGCCCGTCCGGTGCTTGGCGCGATGTCCGTCATCCAGCTCGAGTTGTAGCACCCGTCCGTCCGGTGCTCGATCCAACCGGCGCCTATCGATGTCCGGCACTCACGTGCTCCGTCTCGCCCGGCGTTTGCGACATTCGTCGGCACCGGCTCGTCGGCGCCCAGCGTACCTTCATTTCATCCGGCGTTTCATGGCGTACCCCAGCGCCGTCAACATCGCCAGCCAGCGTCCTCCCATCCCGGCCGATCGTGTCCGGCGCCCTATCGTCTAGCGCGGCTCTACCTAACCTCTCACAATAGTTTTGTGTTGCGTCGATGTGCCGCATAACGGCGCCGTCTCGCCCTTGTCGGCGTTGGGCCACCCTCGGCATTGTCCGATGAGCCACGCTATTGTCGGTATCATCCGTTCGGGCTGGGCGAGCTATTAGGCCCATTCGGTGTTATTTATGGGCTTTTGAGGGGTTATAAAATGGAATCTGATCTCGCAATGAGGATACTCGATTTTCTCGGCGATTTTCCTTTCTTTTCTCTCTTTTATTTTCATTTTCCTTTCTTTTAATTCTTGCACTTGGATTGAAAATTGGATTGTGCTATTAGGATTTTGGATGGTGAATTAAATCGATGAATGGTTTGTAAGTTTTTCTTGTTTCATTATGACTATGTAATTGGTATGAGAATAATTTCTACCATGAGATGAATTATCGATTTGTAAGGAAATAAATATTGGATTGTTCTTATCTTGAATCGTGATTGTTGTGTGGATGATTTGCAATTTCTCATCGTATAAATTGATTATTTCATGATCTTCATACGGGCTCGAAAAGAATAGTGTAGGTTGATTATGTGCTTATGTTTGATATGAATTAATGCGAGAAGCGATTCGTTGAATATAAGTTTGATATGGCGGGGTCGAGAGACTAGTTTGTTGTTGAGTGATTAATATATGTGGATAGGTGTTTGCTATCGTGTGCATTTATGTTGATTATCCCGTAGTTGATGACAACGGGGTTAAGAGGCTAGTTTGTCGTTGATTACGAATCTAGCATAGATAAATTGACGGTGGTTATGTTGAGCAGCTAGGTGAGAAAGCGTGGGTAGTTCAACTGCATTGTGCATGGTCATTGGCTCGTTGATAGCAAGGATAGAGTTTGAACCTAGAACACCGTCTTCAATTCCGTGTATCATCGATTCCTCTTGTTGTTCAAGTGCATCTTTCTGTTTTCTTTCATTTCATGCTTTCGTCAGTTCGTGTGATTTCCATTTATGTTAGGGCGTTAGTTTCTTTTACTGTTTTTGTGCATGACATAAAAGCGTAGCCCTTTTAAGCCTTCCTTGAAAGTACGACTGGGTCGACCTTACCGCTCTATAAGGATGTCGTACAATTTGCGAGCGACTTAGAGAATAACTAGGTCGCAACAAAATTTTGACGTCGTTGCCCGGAAAGACTTTAGGCTTTAGGTTTTGTGTTGCTTTGTTTTCAGTGTTTCTTTTTGTTTTTTGTTTCTCCTCCGTCTTCTTTTATTTCCTTCTTTTCTTTTCTTTTCTTTGTTACTATTTTCTCCCACAGGTGCGTGTGATCTTATTTTTGTAGTTGGTGTTTGTTAATGCAAGGTTATCGGCAACACGAGTATGGTCAGACAGGCCTGGAGGAGGAAAGCTCGTCATGTTGGGCAAATTCTTCTTACGAAGAAGAGCTTGGTTCGACTATTTTGAGGATACCCATCGTTTGTGAGCATCGAGGCTATGATCCTCTTTGGAGGTATCTTCGGAGTTCTTCATGTAGTCGGGACCTCTTATTCCGGCAACATCATGTTCATCCAACATTGGAGGATACATTGCAGGCTTTCATTCAGGCGAGTGAGCCGATGAAGCTAACATTGGAAGACATAATGATGTCTTTCATACGGATGAGTCGACAAAGGTTTGAGATGGTGGGCGCGTCTCGGCGTTAGTGACCCAGTCGATCGACTAGCCGGGATAGTGGAAGAATTGGTTCACAACCAAAGTGTGGAGGAGATGCCGAGATAACTAGGGCAGATTTCTTCTGTCATATTCCTTGAAGATGATGAAGTTAAGGGAAGAATCAGGGAAGATGATGAAATTAAAGAGTCGAGGTTTCATGAAGCCGAGACTAAGTATTGAATACTTGATATATTCTCGAACCAGTTGGAGGATGAGGAGATGACAAACTTTGAGGTGGCAGCTATAATTTTTCAACGTCCTAATTCACCAAAGTATTGTGCTCTAAGAGTTGAGGTTATCTTTTTCTCTCTGGAGAATAAGATTTTTGATTTGATCTTAATTGATTTATTATTTGCTATCTTAACTGTCCTTTGTGCTTACATTATTACTACTGATGCTCTGGTTGAGATGATATTCCTTCAACTGAAGGACTATGGATAATCCGTTTGTCACTGTGGAGCTCGTGCCATAGAAACGAGCGCTGTGTGGAGGCATCCCATGCGTTTATTTGTTTATCTGTTTTGTTTCTTTTCTTTTTCTTTTCAGGTTTTAAATAAGTGAGATGAGAATTGCGGTGAGCTACATATCATGAACACTCAAGCCAATGGACGTCGCCACCGCCGTACCTCGTTGACATGCTCTCTCAATTTCAGGGAAGTTCACTTCTACATTTTACCTTTTTGGGTTTTGCGCACTCAATGTAGTGTGTTGTATAAAGTGTGGAGGTGTGCTTGTCGTCTTTGTGTGTTTGCATGTGACTTGTAATTGTTTAAGATTGACATCCTCCCTTTTATACCTTTTGTTTGGATTTGAGTATGCTTTATCGTCTAGTATATGAGTAGATTTGAGTGAGCATGATTTGATTGAGTATGAATTTCCGAACTGATTTCTAGTAATTCTTGTCGATGCGTAACTTGACTTGATAACTATTGATGATTGGTCTAGCCATGGGACACGTCAAAGTAAATTTTGATGAAGTGAATTATGTGGTTGATTGTCGTTGCTACTTGTATGGTCTCCTTGCGTTTCTTATCTAGGAAAAAAATTATAAAAATATGAAAGGTTTGTTATAAAAAAAAAGAGTTGGAATAATTGGTTGATGTATTGATGGGTTGAATAATTGAGCATAAGGTTGGAATAGGGGGCTTTACTCTTCTTGCTTTATGTTGCGTCTCGAATGTAAGCTCAAAAGTTAGGAAACCACAATAGGATACACGGGTTTATACTCGAAGGTTTGACTTAATGAATATTGTCCTATAATCTTCCTTGAGTTGTCACATCTGGTAGTTGTAGTTGTGTGTTATGTTGAAAATGAAATATTTTATGCAAGGAGTCTATATGAGTTGGCTATTCGATTATTAAGTGCATGTGGATCAGATTTGTGATTTGCTTAGATTAAGTCGCATGTTCGATCAATTATTGATTCAATACCATGTTGAGAAATGTATCGGTTTAGAAATTCTAGAAAGATGTGATGACGTGGTATGATCCTCTTGAATGCATGTTTTCTCGATTTCTTTTCTCGTGTCGTGGTGATAATGTTGCTTAAGGACAAGCAAAGGTTTAAGTGTGGAGGAGTTATTTAGTATGATTTTGTGCTTATTCTTGTATTTTTATGCATGCTGTTTCCAGTGGTTTGTTCTATTTCTGCCATTGTTTTGATTAGTAATTATCGATTCAGAATTATTTGGTTTGTTTAATTTTTGCAAAAAATAGCGTTAAATAGGAAGAAATGGATCTATCAAGAGTTGAGGTATGTTAAAGATCATATTGTTAGATGCTGTTGGCACAAGCGGATCGTAATTCGAGTTGAGCGAGGAGAGCGGGCGAATCATCAAAGCGGGCACACATATGCGCGTGCGCCCGATTCGCACCTGCACCCGTCGGCGCTCGAGGCGGCGTCCATTCCGTCGGTGCTCGACCACAACTTGGCGCTGTCGATGCCCCAACACTCCAAGCTTACGTCTCCTTTGCGATGCTTGCGGCGTTCGTCGGCGACTCGCTTGATACCAGCGCCTCCATTCCATCAAGCGTTTCATCGGCGTGCCCCGGCGCCTATCACCGGCATCCTCGATCCCGGCTGTCGTGCCCAACGCCATACCTCCGGCGCCCTCCACGTCCAGCGTCCCTCGCGATCGTCGTCGGCGTAGCATCGGCCTTCGCCTCGCGCGTCCGTGGGCCACCCTCTTGGCATTGTCGATGAGCCACGCCTAGCGGTTTCATCCGTCCGGCTGGCGGGCTTTTAAACCCATTCAGCGTTATTTTATGGGCTTTTGAGGGTTATAAAATGAAGATCTGATCGCACAATGAGGAGACTCGATTTTCTCGAGCGATTTTCCTTTCTTTTCTCTCTTTTATTTTCATTTTCCATTTCTTTTAATTCATGCACTTGGATTAACAATTGGATTGTGCGATTCGGATTTTTGGATGGCGAATTAAGTCGATGAATGGTTTGTAAGTTTTCTCGTTTCATTATGACTATGTAATTGCTATGGGAATAATTTCTACCATGAGATGAATTATCGATTTGTAAGGAAATAAATGTTGGATTGTTTTATCTTGAATCGTGATTGTTGTGTTGATGATTTTCACTTTCTCATCCATTATAAATTGATTATTTCATGATCTTCATGCAGACTCGAAAGAATAGTGTGGTTGATTATGTGCTTATGTTTGATATGAAATAATGCGAGAGTAGATTTCGTTGAATATAAGTTTGATAACGGCGAGGTCGAGACACTAGTTTGTTGTTGAGTGATTAATATATGTGGATAGATTATTGTTATCGTGTGCATTTATGTTGATTATCCGCCGTAGTTGATGACAGCGGGGTTGAGAGGCTAGTTGTAGTTGATTGCGAATCTAGCATAGATAGGGTCGAGAGGCTGGTTTATGTTGAGCGCTAAGTGAGAAAACGTGGGTAGTTTATTGCATTGTGCACGGTCATTGGCTCATTGATAGCGAGGATAGAGTTTGAATCCTAGAACACCATCTTTAATTTCGTGTATCTACCAATTCCTCTTGTTGTTCAAGTGCAACCTTTTCCTGCTTTCTTTCCTTTCATGCTTTCGTCCGTTCCGTGACAGCTCCATTTATGTTAGGACGTTAGTTTCTTTTCTATTTTTATGCGTGACATAGAGCCGTAGCCCTGGTAAGCCTTCAGCTTGAAATACGGTGGGTGGACTTATATTTTCGAGCAACAGAGAACAACTATGTCGGACGAGATATGTTCATGGATAGAACTTTCTTTTTCTATCTTACACGCTAAGATCTCTCTCATTGTGTGGAAGCGGAATGTTCGATCCTACTTCCCAAACTTACTCTCGAGACTTGACCAGATCTTAGTCGTGTCTACTATCGACTGATGCTGCAGCTGCAAGCCCTTTGACATTGTAGTCATCATATAGCACTTAGCCATATTATTTGACTTATACCAAAGTCTGCTTGACTCTCGCTGCTCATTAGTCGATCGTCAGTAAGGACAACGAGTTTGGGAGTAGTGAGTATGAATATGTGTTCTTTAGCGATAAGAACATATTCATGTTTCATTTTTACTAAATTAAATTCGGACCGGATAAGGGTTTTGTGCGAGCATATTGATAATCAGAGTAAGAGACATATATGAAAAAGTAATGTAAACACATAAGCATACGACCACACATAATTCATAACAACAATATTGTAATCTTTTGATAAACAATATTGTTGGAAACCTTCAATCGCCCATGGAATCCCACATGCAAGCCACGCGTGTGGACGTTTACACATGAACCACTCGACTAGACTAAAATAAACCCTTTAATCGTTTAACTTCAATCCATGTCAACTTATCCTTATGAAAAATAAAATTAATAATTGGACTTTAACTAGACCACATCACTATCGCAAGAAGGGACTTCGCGGGAAGTTGTACTTGAGGTGATGTATAAGCATTGACTACAATTTTGACAACATAAATCGATTCTTAGAATTAGCATACTCACTCGGACCATACCGCTTCCAATTCAATTTCGTTTGTCATCTAATTTTATATCTATCTCTAGAGAACTTAAGAAAATTGCACATGCAAGCCACGCGTGTGGACGTTTACACGTGAAACTTCCATTTCTCAATAGATTAAAATGTTTTATTTAGAAATATCATCTAACAAACATAAGACAAACACTGCAAGCAGGCCACGCGTGTGGACGTTTACTCACAGTGTGTACACTTTGTTTAGAGATCAAAATATGGAGGTCTTGACGTTTTTAATTTTAGAATTAATATTTTCGGTTTTTTGCTTAGTCTTTTGTTTCAAAATATTTGTCCATACGGATCACATAGTTCTAACATGCTCTTTCTACAACTCGACATGTAAAACATTTTCGCATAATTCTAAAACATGCTTCAAAACACGATAAACCTAGCATGCTTGCTAAATGCAGTTAATCACGAAAACATATATCCATGTTTATCTATGTAATTAAACATACATTGCATGCTACTGCATAATTTAAACATCCATAAATGCCATGAACAATAAAAATAAAATAAAATTCGTTCATTGTAGCCTATTCGTGAATCATGTACTTCCTTGCCAATTTTATTACATAAATTTGTAAAGTATAGATCTTAGTTTTTTCTTGAAAATGGGTCTCGCATGCACAGGCATGGACCGGACTCATCAAAACTTGATTTGGGCCAAAAAATTGAAACTAAGCCAGCATAGTGATTTGGGTCGGGTCGGGTCGGTCGGCCGGCAGTGGGGTGGAGCGTGCGCTGAGGAACAACCCAACGATCGCTCACTTTTCTAAAGCAGCAGCATGAGTATAAGGTAAGCGAGTATCGTATCCACGAGAGATTGTGTCTGAAAACACGAGAATCTAACTCGACAATAATTCATCATTATCCAAACACGATTTGGTTTATATCGTTTAGGGCTTGGATATTAAATCGAAGCAATAAGGTAATAACGAAAATAAACTAAAGCGATAAAAACTCGAAGAGATAACTATTAAGAAAAGTAACCACAAGGGATGCATTCACAGGGATGCATTAATCCTACCCCGGCGTATGTTTATCACTTATTATTAACCAATTTTAATCCGAGACAAGATGGAAGATCACATATGTAACCAACAACTTGATTCGACAATTATTCGTCTCTAGAGGAAAATAAGTAACTCGAAAGGATCACGAAGAATATCTTCCTACGAATATTCCTATCTCGATTCGACTCGAGGCTTATTCGTATCATGCATTCAAGATCGATTGACAATTAAAGCGGTTAAGTAATTAGCGGGAACTATGATATGCATCAAGATTGATCAGAAATCAACACATATAAATAAGCACCAAGAATCATGAATCAATGCACGGAAGGTAAATATGATAGTAGGAATCACAACATATAGGATAGAATCATGCAAACCACAGGATTAGAGCAGAAATTAGCTAGACATAATAAGCGGAATAAAATACGAAATAATCATTAAAGCGAAATTAAATTGATAAAACCCATGATGTAGCATCGAAGAACAATCGTTGGGTTCAAATCCCAACTTCAGCGGAAAGCGAGAAAGCGATGGAATTCGCCCGGACGAAATCATTCAAATCATTAACAATGCGTGAAACAAGTGCGAGAATGATTGAAAACTAATACTAGAATGAATCTAAATCAAAGCTAAAGTGAAAATAAATGAAAATAGAGAAAAACTAAACAAAGAGGTCCAAATCGTGTTGCCAAAGTTGGGCGCGAGAGTCATCTGTTATAGAATTAGGATTGAAACCCTAATTTCGTAGTCTGCCGCCACGCCTCACGGCCAGGCTCGCGGTCGCGAGCTCGGTCGCGAGGGATCATCCTCGGGTTCTCGGCTGGGTGCGTGCTCGCGGCTTGCCTCACGACCAAGCTCGCGGTCGCTAGGCGTGGTCGCGTCGAGGCGATAACTCGCTTTCGCGAGTTGGGTAGCTCGCGGGCACTATCTCACGGCCGCTGGGAGTGGCTGCGTCGCATGGGGTTTCCTCGCGGACGACCTAGCGGTCGCTAGGCCAGTCGCGAGGTTTCATTTTCGCGCAGATCTTCGCTCGCGCTCGAGCTAGCTGACGCGATCTCTAAGCCCGTTTTGCCCGTACGCTCGTTCCCGTTCCATGCCGATTTTCAACTTATAAGCCTACAAAACACCAAAGCGGAACCCAGGCGTATCTTCCAAAATATGTAAAAACATTGAGATCGAGACATAGCACTTTATCCATCTAAAATCCTCTTTAAAATCAACAATAAGCGTGTAAAATGTGCGTTTATCAACCCATAAACTTAAAGCATTGTTTGTCCTCAAACAAAAACAAAACCAAAAATAAATAGAGACCTGACAAAAGATCAGCGGCGTCGACAAGGTGATTAACACAATAACGCCTCAAAATATCTCAAAGCTCAAAATCATTAAGCGCTGCGGCGACATTAGTCGACTCGACAATGTCTGACCATTGAAAGCAAAAATCTCATTCAATTCCACCCTCATGCGGCATGTGCGTAATATATAGAGTACACTCAACTCGTAAAGAAATAAGCGGACGTGTATACACTCGATAATCAATGCTGATGCAAAAATCTCACCATAGGCTTGCCATTTCTCTAATATCTCCACCACGTCAAATCGTTCAATTAGGATCAAAAGGGCTTTTCATAGGTTGTAATGTAGGCACATTGGTTAAGGTAAGATAATATATGGCTAAGTGACTCAAACTTTTACTCCAAGCACTCCCATTCATACGTTCAAATCATATGGACTTTGTCCATTTCCTTTCTTTCCAACATGCTAAATCGATCGTTTATGCACATAAGGTACCTTATACTATGATACTAAATCCTTTATGCTCACATTTTCACAATATTTTCTTGGCTTTGTAATAGAGCTTATAGGGTCTATTCTTTTCACACGGGTGCCGTTCTCTTACTCTCCATCTTTTATTCGACTTAATATATCAAAACAAAATTACTCCCTTGTTTCCCATATCCATCCTCCTCCTATCATCCGGTTAAGAAAAATAAAGTCTAAATAAAGGCTCAAAGAAGGCGACAAACGGTATATATCATTGGGTTAGTGTATGGGCAAATATGTGGTTAACAAAGATGGCATTTTATCCTTTCCATATTCGAAACACATATTACAGTCTCAACACAGAAACGCGGCAAGTTCTAGAAGATGATTACGTGCACGATATCACACAATTAAAAGAAACTGTATCAAAATGTTTATACAGTGAAGCTCAAGTCTCAAGGTTTAAGTAAATGGTGAAAAACAACAAGCTAAGCAATCTCAAGCTATCCATGCGTCATTTTCTAACATATCATGTGCACTATCAACATATTTTTCAGAAAATTTCTATCATCATTGGCCACATGGATTAACACATTTCACTTCAACTCGTTGATCGAGCGACACAACAACGAAAACAAAGACACGACAAAAGCCCCAAATATAACAACAACAAAACAAAGCAAAATATAAACAAGGACTCTCGACCAATCAAACTCGTCCACTCACACAAACTTATTGTAAACAATGTGAAATGGATGCGATAAGGTTTGCGAGAAAGTGATTGGGAGAGACCTTACCTCATATGTTGCGCTACTCGGTGATGGATAGAATCCTTGCCATTGATGATATACCTTGGGACTTCAAAGCGAACAAACAAGACACGACACGACAAAACAAAAGAAACACGAGAAAAGCAACCACGAAAAACATAAAGCGAGAAAAATGTTGGGTTACCTCCCAACGGTGCTAGATTTATAAATCGCTAGCTCGGCGTTACATTTCATCAATCAGGCGATTTGACAACTGTGGTCTTTCCAAACTTTTGTTTGCTCTTGTACTTATCATTCACGACAGACCACCAATGCGTGTGGAATTTCTTCCCCCCAAATTTAAAAGACTCACTCTTAGTTTTATGCCGAGTCCACCTCTTCTTTGTAGCATGCTCGTCCGATGGTTGATTGACATTCAAGTGCGAGACTTGTCCAGCTATGGCAGTGGTGATTGAATAGCACTTCTCATGCTCTGAACTATCGTGTTGCTTGATGGCATCATATATCGAAATTTTGAGCTCCTCATCATTGACACGAAGCGTGAGATCACCTTCACGCACATCAATTAAAGCACGACCGTTGGCTAGGAAGGCATACCCAAGATTAGTGGTTGATTCTTGAATTCGGGTATGTCAAGATACAAAATCGGCGGGAAAGATAAAATCCGAATTCTTACCAACACGTCTTCAACTATCCCTTAGGGTATATTCTTGACACATCGACCATCATTAATGAAATTGAAGTTTTCTTCATTTTGCCTAGCTCCAGGCGGTTGAACACAGATAAAGGCATCAGGTTTATGCTCGCTCCCAAATCACATAACACGTTGGGGAATGTATGCTCGACAATCTCGCACTCGATGTGAAGCTCACGGATCATACATTTCGATGGCAACTTCCTTTGTAAGATAACCTTGCATTCTTACGAAGGTTAATTTTTCAAATTTACCCAACTTTTCTTGCTTGCTAATGCATCTTTGAGAATTTAACATGTCGGGCATTTTCTAAGTGACTCGAAGAGGTAAATTGATGTCGACTTTACGGAATATCACTTTCGTCGGCGAACTCCTCGTCATATTTCGACTTAGCTAGCCGACTTGGGAACGAGTTGGAGGAGTGTACGTCGGATACGTCTTCATTGGGCGCCCCTCGCGGTCATCCTCATGACCGCGAGTGTGGTCGCTAGGCAGCTGGGCAGCGTCGGCATTCTTCTTCGCGGGCGCGATCTCGGTCGCTGGTTCTCCGTCAAACTCTCTGCCTGATTTCTCACGGGCGCGTCCTTCTTCTTTGCGATCGTTGGGTCTCTCGCAAGTGCCTCTAGAACACTTGCTGGCTGATTCCTCGCGGTCACGAGCTCGGTCGTGAGGTGCTCCTTTGTTCACCCGTTTTTGCCGTTCTTCTCCGGGTGGTTCTGATAAGCTCGCCCACTCCTCAACTGGATAGCAAAGCACTGATTCTTTGGGTTCACTTCCGTATTACTTGGAAATTGGCCCGTCTTTTGCTGTGCATTAAGTTGTGCGACTATCGACCAATTTGATTCTCCATTATCTTCATGTGTTTGCCCATGGCATTTGCTACGGTGGATTCAAGCGTGTTATCCTCGGCGATGTAAATCTTGATGAGCAATTACATTGAGTCACGGTTGTTGGTTGCTCGCAACCAGCTGCTACATCATATCCTCTAGGCTCTGTTTCTTCGGTTCTTGAATCATACCATTACGCACGGTGAAACTGCTTTGGAGGTTGTTGGAAGTTATTGGGGTTGGCATACGACAAATTAGGATGATTCATGTTGTTAGGATGGTATGTCGGATTTTCCCGGGGCGGTTCCTACGATTTATGAAATTCACATCCTCCAGTCTCGATCGACTCTTCAAAAAGTAAACTTCTCCATGAGATCGTCGTATTTTGAGTCGACCTCTCTTGCTTTAACCTTTGGCGTTCTCTCCATGACCATTGATAACTATTGGCTACCATCTCTTCTATGATGCGGTGGCCTCACTCTACTCGGCGATTGCGGGCATCCACTGTGAGCAGCATCTACAATCTTCTCGTATCGATGTCGGCCACTATAGGCTGCGTGATCTGCTTTGCTCTTTGAAGAATCCATGTTGAGGCACTTTATTAATAAGCCTGAATCTCTCCGTACCTCAAATAGTGACTCGTCTCCTTGTTGGCGAAATGGGAGATCTCGGCTAATATCTTACTGCGCTTTCGCGGCGGAAAATATTTTGAAAGGAACTTCTCACAGAGTTCCCCCCAATTGTCTATCCTGGTACGGTCCAGGCTCTTGAACCAATCATTCGCCTAGCTACGAAGAGAGAATCCGAACATGCGCATCTGGATTGTGTCTTGTGGCACCCATTCTATTGATGGTGTCACAAATATCGGTATGTCTCGAATGCGCGTTCGGGTCTCTGTGACTCCTCCTCGAATTGTTCTCCTTGAACCATCTTGATCGGGGATGGTTTCGACTCAAAAGTGTTTGCATTGACTTTGGGCCCCATCACCTCCTTGGAATTGCTCGGTGGGAGGTCGGTACATGTAGTTCGAGGTCTCGTCTCTGGAGCAGGGACGAGTCCCATATTCGCCATCTGTGCATCTCTGTGAAATCGGCTAGCGAGGCGTGCGGCTTGCTCGGGAGAATGCCCCGTTATCTGGATTCGCCGCCATGGATTGCCTTCTTCTTTCTCGTCACCTTCTCCTTTGAGAATTTTTCGATTTACGGGTCGAGAGTTTGCTCGGGGAGGTCCACAGGACCTTGTGATTATAAACTACACGGAGAAAAGAGCTTAACTACAGCGAGAATAAATAAATATAATAATATATAACTTGAATTAATAACTCAAATCATCAAATTATTCCTATTTGATCTTAACAATACCGTCAATGGCGCGAAATTTGATCGCTCACTTTTCTAACACGAAAAATGCATGAAGTATAAAATAAGCAGTATCGTATCTCGAGGGGATTGTAATGTCGAAAACAGAATCTAACTGACAATAATTCATCATTATCGAAACCAGATTTGGTTTATATAGGTTTAGGGCTTGGATATTAAATCGAAAGCAATAAGGTAATAACGAAAATAAACTAAAACAGATAAAAACTCGAAGAGATAACTATTAAGAAAGACTAACCACAGGGATGCATTAATCCGACCCGGCGTATGTTTATCACCTTATTATTAACCAATTTTAATCCAGACAAGATGGAAGATCACATATGTAACCAACAACTTGATTCACGACAATTGTGGCGATTGATTCACAATTTTCCTATTACATTACGTCTACGGAGGAAAATAAGTAACTCAAAAGGATCGCGAAGAATATGCTTCCTACGAATATTCCTATCTCGATTCGACTCGAGAGCTTATTAGTATCATGCATTCAAGATCGATTGACAATTAAAGCGGTTAAGTAATTAGCGGCAACTATGATATGCATCAGATTGATCGAGAAATCAACACATATAAATAAGCACCAAAATCATGAATCGATGCACGGAAGGTAAATAACAATAGTAGGAATCACAACATATAGGATAGAATCATGCAAACCACAGTTAGAGCAGAAATTAGCTAGACATAATAAACGGAATAAAATACGAAATAATCATAAAAACAGAAATTAATTGATAAAACCCGTGATGTAGCGTCTGAAGAACAATCGTTGGGTTCAAATCTCAACTTCAACGGAAAATGGGAAAACGATGGAATTCCTTCGTATGAAATCGTTCCAAAGCATTAACAATGCGTAGAACAAGTGCAGAATGATTGAAAACTAATACTAGAATGAATCTAAATCAAAGCTAAAGTGAAAATAAATGAAAAATCGAGAAAAACTGAACAAAGAGGTCCAAAATCACGCTGCCAAAAGTTGGGGGCACGAGGGGGTGATGCCCTATTTATAGAATTAGGGTTGAAACCCTAATTTTGTAGTCTGCCGCCACTCCTCGTGGCCGGGCTTGTGGTCGTGAGCTCAGTCGTGAGGGATCATCCTCGTTCGGCCATCCTCGGGTTCTCGACTGGGTGCGCGCTCACGGTTTGCCTCGCGACCAGGCTCGTGGTCGCTAGGTGTGGTCACGAGAAATCGGGCAGTATCTCCTTTCGCCCGTTGGGTAGCTCGCGGGCACTATCTCGCGGCCGTTGGGAGTGGCCGCATCGCATGGGGTTTCCACCCGGCCGACCTAGCGGTCGCTAGGCCGGTCGTGAGGTTTCATTTTCGCGCAGATCTTGCGCTTGCGCTCGAGCTAGCTTAGCGGTGATCGCTAGGCAGTTTTGCCGCCGTCTGCTCGTTCCTCGTTCCATGCTTCAATTTTAAACTTATAAGCCTACAATACACCAAAGCGGAACCCAGGCGATATCTTCCAAAATATGTAAAACATTGAGATCGAAGACATAAACGCGCTTTATCCATCTAAAATCCTCTTTAAAAATCAATAATAAACGTGTAAAATGCACGTTTATCAACAACACCACATGCCATCCCTCGCCAAGCACCGTTGTGCGTTGTGTGCATATCTTGACCTTGTTTGAGCCGCCGCGATGCTGGCGGCAGTCGTCGGCCTATCGAGCCACTTTCGCTGGTCTCATCTTTGCCCGCAACATGGTGCATCGCTCTGTCCCGTCATTTGCCGCGCCGCACACCCGTTTTTGCTGGGCCTGCCCGTACGCATTGCGCGATGGGCTTCCGCACTACTGGGTGTTGATCTACGCTATAGTATGTTCGAACATCGAGCATCGTGTCATTCACCGTATCTACCGTGGTATGCACGTGCATGGGCTCCGAGCATTGGGTCTTCCGTGGTTTGTCTTGTGACGGGCACCAGCGTGCGAACCACGCTACATCACCCCTGCCGAGATCCCATTTGCCCGCTCTCACAGGCGCTATCGTCTTGGGTCGCGAACTATCGTCGTCTGTCGCGTCTTTCTTTGCTCATGCGTCTCGGCGGCCTTGGGATACCGTCGTTAGAGTACGAGACACGTCGAGATACATTTATAATCTCCTCCAACTTGAACACATAGTTCGGTATATAGCGAGTTAAGGGTCGAACCGAAGAGCTAGTTGTGTTGTTACTCGAGTTGTCATGGTTTGAGTAGGAGGTTGCCCGGAGGGCGAGATGTCGATCGGTGACGGTCTCGATGAGATGTCTTGAGAGATATATCTTGAGCATAAAGTAAACTAAAACTAAACCAAGGTAAAGAGATTAAATAACGGTAGTTGGGCGAGGTTCCGCACGTTGAGATGTCGGTCGAGCGTCGGTCATAGGTTGAGTTTTCACCATGAGTGTATGTAGTGGTTAAAGGTACCAAGGGTAGATGCCACTTTTAGGTTGTCACGTACACTAGGCCCCACCCAGCTTGCCGTAGATTTTAGGACTAAATCTGAGGCCCTGCCTTGCTCCCGCGAGGCGGTCTCTAAGATAGGTTCTTCCGCTCAGCGACTTTACTCACTGGAGACAAGTGACTAGCCCGGTAGGTCGAGGGTGGCTTGCGACCTTGCCCAAGGCCGGCGGCTACAATCACCCACTCGGCCGCACTTCCAGGGACAAAGAGACACTCGATGTCTTACTCCGGCTATTGTTTGTAGCTACCCCTCCCCTCAGGCTACCGGCCGAGTTAACGCCTGAGGAAAGGAATAACATGGGTATAAAGGCACAGAACTTGGGAACACTCACTCAAGGTTCTAGGGCGTTTAGACCTCACGACTCGTATGACCTTGACTCGACATGCTTCACCCAGAGCCCAACCGAACCGACTACTCACACATAATCGACATAAACATAAAAGCGATAGCGAGAACATAAGCGAAATCATACTTGAATAGAAAATCAAGCTGAAATTAAAAGCGGTCTACGCCAGCGGTTCTTTCTCGGCGGTCATAAATACATAAAATAAGTGTTTGCCGTATGACTTGTTTCTTCCTCGCCATTCCTCATGAAAGCGAGAAATAAAATAGAAGTGTTGAGAGAGAATGCGGGTGATGCTCTCTCCCCTCCCGTATGTTGTGTTGTAAATTCGAATTCTGGAGAGGGAATTCTTTTGGGAGCCTAAGTACACTCCCCTTTAGCTTGGTCAGTGCGCGTATCTCGAGGCGGCAAGTGGTGAGGTCAGCAGCTTGGCTCGGGCTCTGGACCCCGACAAGGGCTCCTCTGGCTTCAGTCTGGCAGGTTTGTCTCATCCACAGCACTGCAGGTTGACCTTTCCCTTTACGGCAAAAATCAAACAGGCGGCAGAGAGGACCTTGCCCAGAATCTTTCCTTTTGCGTGCAAGTTTGCCAAAGATCTTATACGCTCCCGGTGCATCGACTTGACCCTCATCACCGCATCACTCTTCGTCCTTCTCGCTCTCTTCCTTGTCTCGATTACCTTCTTGGCTTCACTTCAGCTCGTTGATCGGGCTCGGCTCCCATGCGATGCGATGTCTTGGCAAGATGTCAGAATGTCTTGCCAAGGTAATCTTGATTTTACCTCTCTCATGGGAGGTGGCACTGATCTTGCCCAAGGCCGGCTCGACTGCAATACCCCAAGCGTGTCCTCCCGGACACAAACACACATGAAGAACACACACAAAATGCACTCTTTCTAGGGCAAAGACTACCCCAAAAAGCGAAAAGCAGGCTCATCACACTCGCACACTTGAACCACGGTTGTCCTCAAGCGTGCAAGCATTCCTTGCCCAAAGAAAAACAAACACACAAACAACACACGCAAAAGACCGGCAAGGATAAGATGAAAACGTAATAAAGATAATCCGGCATAGCGATTAATACAGACTATGCATCAAGGTTAATCAAGATCGGGGCAAAGCAAGTTTGTGGGAGTTCATCTCAAGCACTCAAACTCTACGTGTTTGGGTTTTCACGCTCGGTGATGACTTGATCGAGGAAGTGCCATAGGCTTGCACGTCTCTTGTCTCGCCTTATACCTTGGTCAAAGTTCTCTATCCTTAGGTCTTTAGGGTTGCGTTGAGTGGCTTCATGGCTAAGTTGAAAGTATTTAATCTTGGGGTAAGGTTGTCTTTACTTATGTCTTGGCGAATGTTTTCTCACTTCCGCAGCAAAATGCTTACAGACTGAGCATACTTTATATTTTGGGGAACTTCTTTTCTTTTCTTTTCTTATTTTTTAAGCGTTGTTCCCCACCTTTCTCTTTTCTACACATTTTGAACTTAAGCTCATTATGCCGGCGAAGGCGAGGCATCTAATGTTTGTGTTTGCCCAAATGATGCCCAAGACATATTTATATCCCCACTATTCTTCTTCTCTCAATTCCCGGTCGGGGAAGAGCACAAGATAATTTAAAAGAAAACGAACAGCTCAAAGGGGGCTTGCAAAGGATACATATATATGGGTTTATTTTCATTGTTGACCATGGCTACGAAAAGAAAGCCTAAATCATCTAGAGCACTCGGACTAAGCAATTAGGCTTTGATCGAGGCAATGAGGCAAGTTCTAGCACAACCAAGTCGAGCATCCGAATATCACACGAATAAAAATCATGCTTGCAATGGTTTAGCATATATAGGCTCAATCTCTCACGGTGTGCATGCCATGCCCCTTTCCGTCATACTAACCTTATTGAAACAAGCTAAACATGTATTACAAAGCTGTCAAAGATCATAATTATCATGCTCGTCTCGACATCTTTGGTAAACACACCTGACAACAACAAAAAGCAGGGGCCATCACACTCACACACTTTGCTTGTGGCAAAGTGTTAGGCGATATGGTCCCGAAAAACAAAAACACGCGAGCGCACAACAAACAAACACGAAAAGCGAGAAAAAAAACAAAAACAGCAAAAACAAAACAGAAAACAAAACAAAACACAAAAACAAAGGGAGGAAAAGCTTGGGGATGCGGTGGATACAGAATCCTTAGTGAGCTAAAAATGCGAGCTGGGCGGTCTGGATCTCGGTCAAAGTTTCTTGTATGTCACCTTGGGCAGGCTCCGGTGTTGCTGAAGGTCCTGCCCTTGCCTTAGCCTTTGAGCGTGCTGGCTTGGCAACGGGCTTCTCAAGCTCTTGTGGATGGTGAGCTTACCGTCCTCGTCTTCCACTATCATGAGCATCTTCTTGAGTGCTTTCAAGTCAAAGGTGTCATCTCTCTCGGGGGTCATGGCAAAGTTAGTCGGCAAGTGGCACAAGGAGAGCCTCTGCTGCACCCTGCCCATTATGCTCTTCATGTGCGAGATCGCGAAGGATGAAAAGTTGAGCCTCATCCTTCGTGCATCGCCCAGAGGATGAACAACTCGCTCTTCGATATGGTTGCGCTGCTATCCTTCTTGCCAAAGAGATTGTAGGAGAGGATCCGGTGGCACACTTGCATAGCCGGGTCCTTGAGGTTGTCCTTGGCGTCACGCGACTTGAGCGTGCGCCATCCTTTTCGATTAGTTTCCCCGGATCCGGACCATTTCCGTTGGTGAAATTGGGTACCACCTTAGCTGCTCACTGGCGAACTCGATGGGAGAGCTCGTCGCGAGACGATGGACTTTCGCCCGGCGGGTTCGGTGGTGTCTTCGCCATTTTTATGCGGCGAGCTACGGTGTTTTCGGGGTTGGTTAGGGAGTTTCTTCTTTGGGCGTGTGTGCACCATGGATGGAAAGTTAGGGTTTTGTGTTGTAGTTTGGGGAAGTTTTGGGGTGTGGTTTGAATGTGGGAAGTGGGTAGGTGAAATGAGGGGGTAATAGAGCGTGGGTTGGGGCGGTTATAGGGTAGTGGGGTGACTTGATGGGGCGTCTCGCGTCGGCCCTTGATTGCGGATGCCACCTCGTTTCCGTGTCCTTGGCCAAGGTTATCGCCTTGCCGATTCTGGCGCCTCCTTTCGCCTCGCCTTGAGTTCTTTCCGGACACTGCGGTTTAAGAAAATCGCTCCCGAGGAAAAGCGGTCCTCTCGAGGCGGTCGAAATAACGGTGGGCTTCTCCACTCACACACTTTGCACAGGCAAAGTGTTAAAAGTAGTAAAGACCACCCTTGACAAAAGGAATAAAATATAGCGATTAAAATCGTACCATCGGGTTGCCTCCCGGAAGCGGCGTTGTTTAACGTCGTTAGCTCGGCGTCTTCCTTGAGCTCGAGCAGCCGAGGATCCTTTTGAGGAACCTCGTGGGCTCATCTTGCTCGGCGTCCCATTCTCACGAGCCGATCGTGCCCATGGTAGGTTTAAGTGCCTTACATTTTACCTTGAACACTTTCTTTCCGTCCATGTCGCTTATCTCCACGGCTCGTTCGGATCTTGGGCGTGTGCGATGTAGGTCCCACCCACTTGGTGGTCGGCTTGCCGGCATAGCGGAACCTATTTTGATAAGTAGCACCATTTGCCCATTTTGAACTTCTTTTCCTTGATTAAAAGATCATGGGATCTCTTGAGTCTATCGCTTGTATATAGCGGGCGTTGTCATACGCTTCTGGCGAATCTCCTCGAGCTCTTGTATGTCGAGCTTGCGCTTCTCTCTGCCTCGTCCGGTGAAAGTTGAGCTTGCGGATTGCCCGATCGCGCTTGTGTTCTAGCTCATTGGCGGTGACACGTCATGCCAAACACCATCCGTGAGAGACATTCCATATAGGCGTTTTAAAGGCTCTCGGTATGCCCATAGTGCGTCGTCGAGGTGAGTGCTCCTTCCTTCTTACTCTCTCCCAGGCTTCCTCAAGATGGTCTTTACAATGCGGTTTGAGCTCGGCTTGGCCATTGGCTTGAGGATGGTATGCGGTGGACATCCGGTGATGCCCATACTTCTTGACTAAGGCGCCAATGGTGGCATTGTAGAAGTGGGTGCCCGATCACTGATTATGGCTCTTGGCACACGAACCGGCTAAAGATGTTTGACTTGAGAAAAGCAGCTATGGTCATTCGTCCGCCTTGGGCGTGGTCTTGGCTTCTACCCGTTTTGACACGTGGTCCCTTGCTGGGGTATGTATTGGTTTCCCTTAGAGTTAGGTAAGGGGCCGTGAAATCCATGCCCATAAGTCGAATACTTCCTTTGGCAAGATAGGTACGAAGGGCATCTCATTCCTCCTTGAGACATTGCCCTCAGCGTTGGCACTTATCGCGGCCTCGACCTTCTCGTAGCTATCGCTTGAAGATGGTGGGCGGTAGAACCCACAATCGAGGATTTTCTTGCTTTTCTCTTGTGCCCAAAATGTCGCGCACTCCTTCTCATGGCGGTGCTCAAGGATGCTGTTTGCTCACCTTCGAGCACATCTCCTCAAGATCAAGTCGAGCATTGCTTCCACAAGTATGGGTCATCCATACGTATTGTCGACTTCTCTCTTCTTGAGTTTGTTCCTACGATGTGTTGGCATCCCCACGGGCAACACTACGGTCGCGATGTAGTTCACCAAGTCGGTACCATGGCTCATGGCGTAGATCTCGAGTAGCTCCTCGTGCAGGCGTTGCTCGGATTGGATCTTTAGCGTCCTTTCTCAAAATTCTACTCAGTGGTGGCCCTTGATTTTGAGATCCACTCTTGTCTTTGATCTCAATATCGAACTCTTGGAGGAGGTATCCACCGTATGAGTCTCGGCTTTGTGTCCTTCTTTGCCATGAGATATTTCAGGCGGCGTGGTCGGTGTAAACCACCGTCTTGCTCCCAAAGAGGTAGGGCGAAATTTCTCGAAGGCGAAACACCACGGCGAAGCTCGCTTCTGCGTGGTTGTGTAGTTGATCTGCGGCCCGGTGAGGGTCTTGATGCATAGTAGATATGAAGCTTTCCTTGCCAATCTTACGCTTGACAGCTTTGCGCCAACGGCGTATCCGCTGGCGTCGCATATCAGCTCAAAGGCATGCCCATTCGGGTGGCCTTATGATGGGCGTTGTGACAAGTGCTCCTTGATATCTGGAAGGCTTCTTTATATCGTCGTCGAACTCCCGGTACATCTTTACGGAGGCGGTTCATCGATTATGCTATCTTGGCGAAGTCCTTGAAAAACCCCGATAGAATCCAGCGTGGCGAGAATCCCGGGCTGCTTGATGTTGGTGGGATAAGGCGACAGCTATGATCTCGCTGGCTTTGTCTACCTCAATGCCTTCTCGGAGATAATATGTCGAGGACAATTCCTCTTTGACCATGAGTGGCATTTCTCATAATTGACCTGAGGTCCTTCTCCACGCACCTCTGCTGAGAACTAACTCAAGATGCTCTATGCCTTTGGTTAAGCGTCTTGCCATAAGCGGTAAAGTCGTCCATGAACACCTCGATGCATTGCTCGACCAAATCGGAAAATATACTCGTCATGCATCTTTGAAATGTCCGGGGCATTGCATAAACCAAATGACATCTGACGATATGCAAATGTGCCGAGCAGGCAAGTGAATGTAGTCTTATCTTTATCTTCTAATGCCACACAAATATGCATATAACGAATGGCCGTCGAGAAGCGAAATACCTATTCAAGCGAGTAGTCTCAAGCATCTGCACAATGAGCGGCAGGGGAAGTGGTCCTTCACGGTCACCTTGTTGAGCTTTACGTAGTCGATACAAACCCTCCGACTGTGCGGAGTCTCATCGCGACCAGTTCCTTGCCTTCGTTCTCGACCACACATGCGTCGGATTTCTTTGTACGGCGTGGATCGGGTGACCACCATTGTCAGGAGCGGGGTAAATGAGTCCCAACTCAAGGAGTTTGAGTATCTCCACCTTGACAACTTCCTTCATCACCGGGTTGAGCTTATCGGGGTCTCGGACGGTATGGCTTCGTCCTCGAGCAAGATGTAGTGTTGGCAAGCAGTAGGGCGATACCCTTGAGGTCGGCTAAGGTCCGGCCGATGGCCTCCTTGTACTTGGACAGCCCTCGTCTCTTCTTCTTCTTTGATCGTCATTTCGGAGCTTATGATTCTCGGCAGCGTCTCGTTGACTCACGAGGTAGATGTACTTGAAAGTGCCCGATAAGCGTTTGAGCTATAGCTTGGGGCTTTCTTGAGGAGGTTGCATCCTCTCCTTGTCATGCACTAGATGTGATCGATAGCTTGGTTGATCGTCCCACTTTGGTCGGCTTCTACCTCAAGCACTTGGTTGCATTGACCTCCTCCTTGTCGAGATACTCTAGATCTTGATGTGTCCTTGGATGACTCGTCGTACCGTCCTTGATCACCATCTTGGCGTAGTATCTCTCAATATCTCGGTGAGGATCGACAAGTCCACCATCTCGGCGTCGATCGGAAAGTGCTCGGCTTTGTAGATGTCAGGTGACCGTTTCCCAGCATAATTTGCATGTGAGCTTCCCGTATCGCAATCGATTAAAGTTCGGCCGTCTTGAGAAGCGGCACGCCTAGCGACATGTTGCTTCTAGATCCGAGTCTTGCCCATATTTAGAGCGTAAAATCGGTGGGAAAATAAGGTCTTGCACCTTGGCGAGCACATCCTCAGCGATTCCTTGGGATAGACACTTGACTTGTGCGCGATTGAATCTCAACACAAGGCGGTCGGGTGGTCGAGTTTCAACTCTTGATAAATAGATAGGGGCATCACATTGATTGATGCCGAGATCAACATAACTTGGTCTATCCTTGTTATCCCGATCACGCAAGGTATATAGAACATCCGGGATCGGTACACTTGATTGGGAGATCTCGCTTGAAGTATGGGTGAGATGTTCTCTCCCATTTAGAACTTGACATCGTCCGTGTACTTGACTCTCTTGGTACACAGCTCTTTGAGGAACTTGGCGCACCTCAGATCGAGGTCAAAGCAGTGATCAAAGGTATGTTGATCTCTACCTTCTTAAAGATCTTGATCATTTCATTCATTTCTTCGGCTTCTTTGTTCCTTGCCAACCTTCCTGGAAAGGGAGGTCTGATCTAGATCTCCGTCTTGTCTGCTACCTTGGGCAAGGAAGCCTTCACCTCGGGTTCAGGTTCCTTGACCAAGTCCTCGACTTCCTCGGTTATGCCTTCTGTCTCGACTGGCTCCTTGACTGGGGCTTCCTCCCTGCCTGGCAAGTTCTTACCGCTCCTCAAGTTGATTGCGTTGACGTGCGCATTGGGTTGGATTTGCACTTGAGCAGGAAGTGTCCCTTGCTTTTGGTTGAGCTTTGATATCTCTTGAGTCAAGGTGTTCGGTGAGTCGATCAGATTGTAGGACTCACTCTTGTCTGTTTTGAAATTGTCGGTCTTGCACTATCCTTCCTTGGGTAGCTCATTGATTGTGCCTATCTCGGCTAAAGATGGTTGAGCTTGAGGTGGATTACGCCCGAGGAGGTGCTTGATAGTGTGTGCCTCCATATCTCAAGTTCTCGTGATTTTCCATGGTGGGTTATGCGAATTGGCGGGGCTTCGACCTTGGCGTTCCTCCACCACCGTTGTTGACATGCCCAAAGGCATTCACTTCTTCTTCTTGACCACTTGTAGACACTCGTTCGTGTTGTGGGTGGTGGCAAAGCAAAGCGACACGCTGACATTCTTCTTGGCCATAGAGGGCCTCATCAGGTCCATCATTTGTTTCATCATAGCCTTCATAACTTTCATGTCGGATCCGTCTGAAGTGGTAGCTTCTTGGCTGGGCATCGTCTTGACCATTGCGTTGGCATCATCTCGAGACTCCTCAGCCAAGTCTGCGAATAGTTTGAATGTCTCGCTGGGTTGTTTGTTGAGTATGGAACCTCCACACGCAGCACTCACGAGCTGCCTCTGACTGGCCCTCAAGCCATTAACATAGTATTGAATCAGATCTTGATCAGAGATTTGATGATTGGGACACTTTGCCAAAATGGACTTGAAACGACACCAATAGTCGTACACCGTCTCGCCATTCCCCATCTGGAGGAACTCATCCTTTTCCTCCGTTTTGTATCCTTGAGATGGGATAGTATCTCTCGAGGAACACATTGAAGCCAGGACAGTAGTGACACTACCGTAGGCAAAGTGTCTGACCACTCTCGAGCACCGTCATGGAGAGTGAATGGAAAGGATATGAGTCGGATGTACTCCTTCTTGACTTCATCCACACCTTATTGTGCTACACCATTTGAAGTCCACGGAGATGGCTGGGGTCCTCTCCCGCATATCGGCGGTTTGGCAAGATCGCATAAAGAGTCCCTCGACTCCGGTTGTCCTCGATCTCGGGCAAGGTGATGCCCAAGGGGCGGAGACTATTGTTGTTCGGGAACATCATCTCCCGAAGCGTCTGCTCTCCTGGAGGTGGTGGGTTTTGTGGATTCCTCTCCTCCATGTTGTCTTGCCTTGGTACGTGCCTCCTCAAGGCAGGCGTTTCTCATCGACTGCCTCTTCTCCGAATGGTTCTCTCAATCTCTGGGTCAAACAGGAGCTCTCCGTCCTCGCCTGCAAGGTTAGGTCGGAGCATGCAAAAACCAAACAAAAAATAAAAAAGTGAATAACAACACTAGAATAGCGGCTCCCCGACACGGCGCCTAATCGGCGATGCGGGATACCGTCGTTAGAGTACCAAGACACGTCGAGATACATTTATAATCTCCTCAACTTGAACCCATAGTTCCGTATATGGCAAGTTAAGGGATCGAACCCAAGAGAGCTGGTTGTGTTGTTACTCGAGTTGTCACGGTTTGAGTAGGAGGTTGCTGAGAGGCAAGATGTCGGTCGGTGATGGTCTCGATGAGAGATGTCTTGAGAGATATATCTTGAGCGAAAGTGGCGAAACTAAAACAAGGTAAAGAGATTAAATAACAAGTAGTTGGGCCGAGGGTTCATGCGTTGAGATATCGGTCGAGGCGTCGGTCATAGGTTCAGTTTTCACCATGAGTGTATGTAGGTGGTTAAAGGTACCAAGGGTAGATGCCCTTTTAGGTTGTCACGTACACTAGCCCCCCACCCCAACTTGCCCATAGATTTTAGGACTAACATGAGAGGCCCTGTCTTGCCCCTTGCCAAGGCGGTCTCCAAGATAGGTTCTTCCGCCCAGCGACTTTACTCACTAGACAGTGACTAGCCACGCCGGTCGAGGAGTGGCTCGCAGCCCTTGCCCAGGCCGGCGCTACAATCACCCACTCCGGCCGCACTTCCGGGATAAAGAGACACTCGATGTCTTACTCGGCTATTGCTTGTAGCTACCTATTCCCCAAGGCTACCGGCCGAGTTAACGCTCAAGAAATGAATAACATGGGTATAAAGGCTGAGCTTGAGAACACTCACTCGAGGTTCTAAAGGCGTTTAGACCTCACGACTCGTATGACATCGACTCAGCGTGCTTCACCCCGAGCCCAACCGAACCGACTACTCACACATAATCGACATAAACATAAAAGCAATAAACGAGAACATAAACAAAATCATACTTAAATAGAAAATCAAACTGAAATTAAAAGCGGTCTACAAGCGGTTACTCGGCGGAGGTCATAAATACATAAAATAAGTGTTTGCCCGTAGGACTTGTTTCTTCCTCACCATTCATTCATGAAAGCAAAGAGAAATAAAAGAGAGAAGTGTTGAGAGAGAATTCTGGACTGATGCTCTCTCCCCTCCCGTATGTTGTGTTGTAAATTCGAATTCTGGAGAGGGAATCCTTTTGGGAGCCTAAGTACACTCCCCTTTAGCTTGGTCAGCGTGCGCATCTCGAGGCGGTAGGTGGTGAGGTCAGCAGCTTGGCTCGGGCTCTGGACCCCGACAAGGGCTCCTCTGGCTTCAGTCTGGCAGGTTTGTCTCATCCACAGCACTGCAGGTTGACCTTTCCCTTTATGGCAAGAATAAAAGCAGTGGCGAGGACTTGCCTGAATCTTTCCTTTGCGCGCAAGTTTGCGGAGATCTTATGCGCTCCCGGTGCATCGACTTGACCCTCGTCCGCGTCACTCCTCGTCCTTCTCACCTCTCTTCCTTGTCTCGATTACCTTCTTGGCTTCACTTCAGCTCGTTGATCAGGCTCAGCTCCCATGCGGTACAGTGTCTTGGCAAGATGTCAGAATGTCTTGCCAAGGTAATCTTCGGATTTTTACCTCTCTCATGGGAGGTGGCCTGATCTTGCCCAAGGCCCGGCTCAACCTGCAATACCCCAAAGTGTGTCCTCCCAAACATAAACACACACAAAGAACACACACAAAATGCACTCTTTCTAGGGCAAGGACTACCCCAAAAAGAGCACGAAAAACGGGCTCGTCAGTCTCCCATCGCACCGTGTGATGGGACTCAGTCATCTCGTCTCGTTCTTCGTGTTCTTCGTCTTTGTTCTTCATTCTTACAAATTTAATTTACAAAAAAATAAATTTAATCTAACCACGGATTTTCTCGTAGTGAAAAACAATTCCAACAAAAAACCAAACAACCAAGCCACGATAAGCAGCGGATCCGTAATTAACTATAGCACATGTAATAATCAAACATGAATTAATCCAACAGAGCAAGATACCGATCCGGACTACGATTCCAAAGCGTAGGAAAATCTTATTTACCATCTTCACGAGGATCTATCTTGGTTGTTTAACTCGACATATATTGATTATATATCTAGCATGCATCTATATTGTTAATTGCAACATATATGTGTTTACTCGTGCTTATCTATGAATTTATGAGATATGAGCTCAATGGCGGACTCGACTTTGATCTTACGGGTGTGCCGGATGCCTATTCTCGATCTTGAGTGAGAGCAATGTATGGAGAACATTATAAAATTTCACTTCTAATTTGATCTATGTGATTTTGAAAATCACAACAAAGCGAATAGGATTATCTACGATTTTCTCTCACCTTGTATTTATAATGCATTCCTAGAATCTGTTTAGATAGGATCTTTGCATATCTAATAAATCTGATAATATTTTTATAGATAAATTATATCTGGAATAATTATCTCTTGATATCTAATAATATCATATAATATCTCTTGATATCTAATAATATCAGATAATATTTATCTAGATATTGGAGATGTATTAATATAATACATAAATCGAGCGAGTCGATGGACTCTCCATAGGTAGTGGGCGAAATTCTCATCAACTACAGGCCTTGATGGGCCATTCCAGGGATTAAATACAAGGAATAAAGATGGGCCTAAAATGAATTAATTATCTTATGTTCAGCCCATAATATAAATTAATTCGTAAATATTTTTTCATTCCACTACAGAATAAATGCTGACTTACCCCTTTATTATTGAAGTTGAGTCGGGCTTGTACTTAGACTTACGAATCCCCGTATTTAAGATATCGCATGTCCATTAATTATTTATAGCATTCTAACTGCTTAAAATAATTAATCTCTTTAATTCCTTAAGTAGTACCACTCTACGTTATTATTGTACTTGAGCTAACTCAACCTGCAGGGTTTAGTACAATAAACATTTTGAGCTCCTTAAGGGGACGTCATCATCCTAAACGGATATGTGATTCGTTACATGTAACTAGCATGACATACAAGCATTGCCACCACCCAAGATGCGAAGAATCTTGGGCTATCTTATGTAACCCTCACCCATAACAAGTCAAAGTGATGGTCAGTAACTCATACTCACCTAAAACCTTATCGAGGTTTAGATCAGCGTAAAGTCACCGAGATCTAAGTTCTTTACCACGGTCCGGATAGAAGAACTCATCTCACTATGATCCATCAATACGTCGAGGCGTACCAACATAGACAAGCAATCAGTTAAGTCACTTCTTATCTATCTGCGACTATAGCAACAACTAGCCATCAAGTTGTCTTAGCTGTGATCATTTTATATCTCAATTAGCAACCAATCATACGAGACTTACGTGATCTTCTACACCTTGTATGATCTAACTTTTGTATAAGATAATGGAACAAACATATGCAATCAAGTAAATAATTCGGATAGGAGATCGTAATAGTTGTAACGAGAAAATATTGTACACAAGTTTAACCATTACGCTTTGACATACAGATCGATAGGGAGAGTGCCACAAAACACAAACATGCATGTTGGCCAAAGGAGGGGGGGAGTGGAAGAGACTACGCGAGGGCGCACTGGACGTGAGTTTCCAGCATGCTTTAAAACCAAAACTCATATGCATGTCTGTGTTCATTTATATGCATAAGTTTGTCAATTGTATGCATGGTTTGTTTTCTATATCACATAAGAAATTAAATTACTAATATGCCCTTACTGTATCAAAATTAACAAAAAAAATCTAAAAAATCTCTACCATAGGATCCATGAAATGAATGGATAAGAATTAGTACTACATACTACTTAATGTTTGAGTACTATATGACCCTCCTATATATATAGGAAATGTTTAACGTGAAAACTATTTTTATCGTGGGAACTAAAAAATGATGAATCGTTGTGAAAGTTGATGAATCTGCTGAGGAAGATAAAAAAAAATGGAATTTTCGATCGTCATGAGATTCGAACACATGTGAAAATTTTGAATATCTGGATTGATAACTTTTCAACGGATAGCTAATTCATTTATTTATAGCTAATTTTCATGCTTTTTAGGTTCTCACATTAAAAATGATTTTTATTTGAACCTTATTCTATATATATATAAAGGATTTTAACTAATTAATTATGTACATGCTGTCATATGTAACTAGTTGTGCTATGTTTTATTGCTGCATGAGAAATTATTGAGGATACTTTCGTAATTTTTTTTTATATGAATCTATTAATTCTTATTTTCATGGATTCGATATCCTCTAATATGTAAATATTGTTAAGGGTGAGCAAAAAAATCGAAAACCGAATATCTTATTCAAACCAAACCGAAATTTAAAATTCGGTTCGGATTTTTAGATTTTCAGATTGGATCGGATTGGATTTTTAAATATGAAAAAACCGAAAATTGAATTATATATAATTTATGTATAAAAAATATTTTAATTTAATATTTTTAAATTTAATATAAATATTTCTAAATTAACAAAAATAGGTTTCGGATTTTCGGTTTTTTCATAATTTGAATTTTTCGGTTCGGTTCGGATTTTTTATAAAAATTGAATTTTGGATATTCGATCAGGATCGAATTTTTTCTCTCTCAAAATTCAGATTTTCGAATCGGTTCGGACTAGGTAAAATCCGAACCGAAATTCGAATACTCACCCCTAACTATTGTGGAATTGAATTTTATGTGATTTCCACCTCTTTCATCGTTTGTTCTCAATGCTACTGATTAGAAAAAAAAATTAATAAGTTGTGTAGAGGATATAGTAAATATGTGCTGTAGATTAAGAAGTATATACAACAAATTAATATGCAATGATTAACTCTTGAAATGCACCAATGATGAAATAAACACTTGAATATTTGTGCAACAAATATGTTTAATATGTACTACATATTAGTAGGTCGTGCTACAATTTAAGTAATTAGTATGTGCATATTACATACGAATTTTGTGTACTAGATGATACCAAATCCATAAAATTAAAAGATAACCGATATTAAATTACTAATATGCCCTCTTTATTCATGTGTTTTAAAATCGGTTGCATAAATAATTATTAATCACAGAGCGTATAGATCTAGTATGGTCCATTGATCTAGTATTATCAAGGGTTATGATTTATGCATATTTCTCAAAAATATATTCATTCCTATGTTTACTCACATATATAGTTCAATTAGGTTACCAACCGAACTTAAAATCCAAAATCAAGAATCGAACCAAAATAAGTATTACACTAATATTTGAATAGAATCAACAATCAATATTCTTAAAAATCGAACTAAACGCATTGAAAATTATTAATTCTATTCATGCACGTCCCAGTCATATGCTCATATTTTCTTTGGACAGCAACTTATGCAAGCAAATTATATTTGAACAGAATCAACAACCAATATTCATAAAATCAAACTAAACGGATTGAAAATTATTAATTCTATTCATGCACGTCCCTAGTCATATGCTCATATTTCTGTTGAAATCAACGTGAATATATATATTTATTATATATGTGGTCAAGTTGCCAGGAAGCTACTTTGACTAAGATTTTGAGTGACGTAACGTTTAATTTTGTGAAATTAAACGGCATAGGATCGATCTACGTTTTGAGTAGATGATCGTAGTGTATTCACATTCTCAAATCCGATTTTCGGTGAGTGAGAAATAGTGGATCAAAGTTGGTCACTTCAACATGGAGTTATGTGCTTAAAGGGATAAGCATGGATTAATTAATCCTTATCCCACATTGATTAATGTACCTTCATTAATTGTCTATATAAGTGGTTCATTGAACACTTAGTAAAATTATGTGCACAAGTGATGGGTCGAAAGCCCACGCAGCTACTGCGCAGCGCTGCCGCCCCCTTCGAGCCGGGCCGTTGCCCGTGCCGTCGCCGCGCCCGTGCACGTGCCCGGCCGGCCCGGCTCGGCTTGGTTCCATGGTCCTTGGATCTTGGATCTTGGCAATTGGTCTTTGGGTGGTCTTTGGGCTATTCTTTGGGCCTGTTCGTGGGCTTGTTTCGTGGGCTTGGTTCCGTGGCCCATTGCCCGTATATTTTGGATCAATGTTTGATCGAGCCCAAAGATGGAGTTGGTCCGAGGCCCAACTCGTGTGGCCCAATCCGTTGGGCCTGCTGTATTTGAAGAGGCGTCCGGATCGTCCAATGAACACAGACGACGCATTGTCGGTTCGTTGTAGCTATCGATAACGTTCGACATGATGGCTCTGCGGAAGCGTGCCCACGTTGTCTCCGAAACCGCCGCGCGTAACCCCTCTGCGCTCAATGGGGGACATAACTCCGTAACACCCGACATCAATGTCGGTGTTGACTCCAGCATGCTCCCCATGAGGGCGACGCTATATATAGGACATGTCTCCCGGCATTAGTCACCTCTCGCAAAAGCATTCCGGCATACTAAGAGCACTCCCACTGCATACATATTTTGTGTCCAAGCTCATCCCCGCCTCCGTCCAGTTCGCGGAGCTCGTTGGTCCGTGGTCTTTGCCACCTACGAGGACGCTGTCGTTTCATCTTTGGGGCGATATCGCGAGCGAGAGCACTATCGGGCGTATCTCGTCTGCGGAAAGAGGCCTCCTCGACTCGGCATCTATTTTACGGTTTTGTTTCATTTTAGTTTCAATTCTATTTAAGTTCATTGTTAGTTTTGATCTCCTACTTCTACATTTCTATTTCGAGTTGTAACACGCCCGGCAAGTTCTGTACTATTTTGTAACTTTTTCCAACAATCGCAAGACGAGATAGTACTTGCCACAAGGAGTTGAGACATTAAAATTGACTTAAAACTTTCGAAACTATAAACCTTTGCTTGGAGATGTCATTGTTCGAAATGATCGACCGCTGCACCGATGTCACCGCCCACCGCGCCTCTGCTGCTGCCACCGGCACTATGGCTTCGGTCATGTTTGGTTCGATGCCTTCGGGATCAACCATTGTGCCCTTTGGGTCGACTGTTGGTTCCACTTTTAGTGGTTCAACAATTGGTTCCACTTTTAGTGGTTCAATTGGTTCGACGATCGCACTTTTCGATTGGGTCATTGTTGGATCCATGGGATCTAACAGCGGTGGTTCTCATTCGAGTTCCATGTTTCAACACACCAGTGGTGCTAGTGGATTCGATTTTGGATCGATCTCGGCGATTCATTCATACCGCAAGGATGATGCCGCTCCGAGAAGCCACCAGTTTGGAGGATCCGACTCAAGAGATGGCGATAAAGATATTGTTCTACCTCACGGCGTTGGGCCGCCAACTTCTTGGTGGAAGATGAGCCCGCTGTTCGGGTAGTGGTGATGGACTTTCACGTCCGAGCGACATATGACAAGCGGCGCCTTGGCGACTATCTTTGTAAAACTTTATACTTGGTAGTTTAGAAGATAGCTTGTATAGTGTTTATGTTGTTGTAACGACATCCAAATGTATGTGGGATGCGCTGAAAAGAAATACCGTAGTGATGATGCGGTGCAAAGAAGTTTATTGTAGCCAAATATTTGGACTACAAGATGGTCGATTCTCGACCGATCATGGACCAAGTGCAAGAGTTTCAACTCATTGTACACGAGGTTCGAAGAAGGGCACTTGTTTGAGACGGCTTTGTCGTCGCTACGATGATGAGAAGCTATCCCGGGTGGAGACTTTAAGGTCTACCTTAAGCCTGGCGAAAGGATATGACACTTGAAAACTTGATCGTCAAACTACGATCGAGTCCGGCGTGAAGAAGCAAGATTTAAAAGCGAAAGGCGATCGATGCTAGAGCCAACCTGTTGGAGAGGCGGTCCTCCAACAAACATGTTCGTCCCGATGTCGAAGACAAAGCAAAGGAAGGTGGTTGCCCGTAAGTTTGTGGAGACTATTACAATTGTGGCAAGCATAGCCACACGAGTAAGGACTATCGTCGACCAAAGAAGAAGAAGGCTAAACAAGTTGCCAGCGTTGTCGAGAAGGACTTGACAAATGGGACAAGGATGACTTAGCTGCTGTGGTGGTGAAGAAGTCAACCATGTCGAGAATCAAGGTGGATGGTTCATCGACTTTGGTGCAATCGCGCACGTCTGCATACCGAAAAGATGCGTTCTCCACCTACAAGGTTGTTGAGGAGGAAGCTCAACATGGGAACCAAGCTTCGTCGAGGTTTCGGAGTTGGTGATGTGGTGCTTAAGATGTCGTCCGGCATTGAGATCACGTTGAAGGATGTCTTGCATGTCCGGACATCCGCAAGAATTTGGTGTCGGGCTCAATTCTAGTTAACAGGGGTTTAGACTAGTTTTGAGTCGGACAAGTTTGTCTTGACTAAGTTTGGGAAGTTCCTTGGTAGGGGTTATCTTCTTGGGGTCTTTTCAAATTGAATGTAATGGATGTCCGTGTACCCAAGATTGCTATGAATGAAAATGCATCTACTTCCTCTTACTTGGTGAGTGCTACGATTTATGGCATTGTAGATTAGAACATGTTAATCTAAATGCAATAAAAGATTAGTAAATTTAGATTTACTAAAGTTAAATGAAGTTAATACACAAACGAAATGTGAGGTTTGTGTGGAAGCAAAATGACTAAGTTACCGTTTCATTCGGTAGAGCAGACACTAAGCCTCTAGAACTTATTCACACCGATGTGTGTGATTTAAAGTTTGTACAAACTAGAGGTGGTAAAAGTACTTCATCATGTTTATTGATGGTTGTACAAGATATTGTTATCTTTACCTTCTAAGAAGTAAAGGCGAGGCTATTGAAGCTTTTAAAAACTTGAAGAACAAGCCGAGAATCAACTAATTGTCGAATTAAGGCATTCGAGTGATGAGGGGAGAATATGTAGCTCTGTTTGAGGCATTATGCAACGAAAGTGGTATAATACATCAAACGACGCTCTTATTCACCTCAATCTAATGGCGTTGTTGAGCGTAAAATCGAACACTTAAGGAGATGATGAATGCTTTGTTGAGTAGTTCGAGTTGCCCAGAACTTGTGGGGAAGTTGTTTGACAACCAACTACATCTTGAACAAAATTCCACTGAAAAGTAAGGATGTCACTCCTACGAGTTGTGGAAAGGAAGAAAACCATCGTACAAATATCTCAAAGTGTTGGGGTGTTTGGCGAAGGTTGAGTGCCTCTTCCTAAACAAGTTACAATTGAGCAAGAACGCTATCGTTTCGATCCACAGTCGAGGTACCGGATATGTTGTGGGGACGACGATCGAGTCGAGGAATGCTATATTCTTTGAAAGTGTTTATCCACAGCAAAGACAAGGATAAAAGTGAAGCCGATTCTAGCAATAGGCGATGGTGAAGCTTCGAGTTCTAAACCTTTGGAGGAAGAACCGATATCGCATAGCGATCGAGTGCGATCGAGGGGTCGGAACCGAGGCGTGGTAGTAGAGTCGAACACCAAAGGATTTTGGTCCCGACTATATTGCGTTCATGTTGGACGAAGAACCAACATCGATTAAAGTAGGCTATACTCGGCGGACGGAATGCTGGCGAGAGGCATTCAGTGAGATTGATTCCATTCGCAAAACCACACTTAGGTCTTGGTTGATTTGCGAAGGTTGTAAGCCCTTAGGATGCAAGTGGATCCTTAAAAGAAAGTACAAGGAAGACGGATCAATTGAAAAGTTTAAGGCCGTTTGGTTGCGAAGGGTTTAAACAAAGAGAGGGTACGATTTCTTGATACCTATTCACATGTGACGAGGATTACGTCTATTAGGGTGCTTTCGCAATTCTTTGCTTTGCATAATCTTGAGATTCATCAAATGGACGTTAAGGCTGCGTTTTGAATAGTGACCTCGAGGATGAGGTATATATAGAGCAACCGAAGGGTTTGTTGTACCGATCGAGAGGCGAGGTATGCAAAACTCGTGAAGTCTCTATATGGTTTGAAACAAGCACCGTTGTAATGGCACTTGAAATTTGACAATGTAATGTTGGCAAATGGTTTCAAGATCAACGAATGTGACAAATGTATCTACGTTAAGAACACTGATAATGGTTATTTTATAGTGTGTTTGTATGTAGATGACATGTTGATCATGGGTAGTAATACTCAAGTCATTAATGACACAAAACGCATGTTAAATAGAAATTTTGACATGAAAGACATGGGTTTAGCTGATGTGATTCTTGGAATCAAGATTCTAAGAAGATCAGACGGAATTGTATTGACACAATCTCACTACGTCGAGAAAGTGCTTAAGAAATTCAACGCGTTTGATAGTTTGCCTGCTAAGACCCCATTGGAGCTCAATGTTCACTTGAGTAAGAACAGGGGTGAACCTGTTGGGCAAGAAGACTATGCTAAGGTCATCGGGTGTTTGATGTATCTTACAAATTATACCCGGCCCGATATAGCTTGCGCCGTGAACAAATTGAGTCGTTACACGAGCAATCCAAGCAAGGAGCATTGGAAGGCTTTAGTGAGAGTTTTGAGATACTTGAAGTATACTCAAAATCATGGGCTGCATTTTACGAGATATCCACCAAGACTTGAAGAGTGCTTGTGATGCCAGTGGATATCGACACGAAGATTCACTTTCTACAAGTGGAGTGCGTGTTCACGATTGGGGAGGTGCTGTTTCTTGGAGATCCACGAAGCAGACGTGTATAGCCCGATCCACCATGGAATCGAAATTCATAGCTTTGGATAAAGGCGGTGAGGAAGTTCGAGTGGCTCCGTAATTTTTGGAAGATATTCCATGTTGGTCTAAACCTATGCCACCGGTGATGATTCTTTGTGATAGCCAAGCGGCTATTGGAAAGGCGAAAAGTGGTTTGTATAATGGTAAATCTCGACATATACGTCGTCGGCATAATACCATGAGGCATTTGATTTCAAGTGGGGTTATATCAATTGACTATGTCAAGTCAATAGATAATCTTGCAAATCCGTTAACCAAAGGGTTGAACCGGGATCAAATGATCAAGTTGTTAGAGGGAATGGGATTAAAATCCACATCTTAAGAACAATCATAGTGGTAACCCAACCATGATGATTTGGAGATCCCAAGAACTTGGTTGATGGGAGAACTAAGCTATAGGAGTTCGTGTGTAAACACTCGAGTTAGTTTGTTCCTAGAAAACATACAGTGTTTGAAAAACTTGCCTAGTGTTGAGGTTGAGTCGTTGACTCTTAATGATTTCTAAGATACCTCGAGGAGGTTGAGTATGGCAAGATACTCGGTAAAAGTATGGCAAGATACTCGGTAAAGAATCACCTATGTTAGTGCGAAGTGGGGCCGCTTCAAACAAAACACTTATGAATCCAAAGTGGATGTCCATGGCCAAAATGGAATCAAACGTGAGAACGGATGATGTTGAGATGTTAAAGTGTTAATACCATTGTCTCAGTGCACGTTGTGGGGGAATAGTTCAAAAAATTGTGTCCACTAATCCGCCTGTGTACTCGATGGTACTAACTATGGAAGGTTCAAGGCATTAAAACACCTGTCCAAATATTTTAACATCTCTTGAGGACTGAGCTATATCTGCATACATGCATATGGCTATTTCCACTCATGTGGGGATTGTTGAAATCAACGTGAATATATATATATATATATATATATATATATATATATATATATATGTGGTCAAGTTGTTAGAAGCTACTTTGACCAAGATTTTGAGTGGATTTAACGTTTAATTTTGGGAAATTAAGCGGCATAGGATCGATCTACGTTTTGAGTGGATGATCGTGGTGTATTCACATTCTCAAATCCGATTTTCGGTGAGTGAGAAATAGTGGATCAAAGTTGGTCACTTAAATATGGAGTTATGTGCTTAAGGGGATAAGCATGGATTAATTAATCCTTATCCCACATTGATTAATGTACCTTCATTAATTGTCTATATAAGTGGTTCATTGAACACTTAGTATAATTATGTGCACAAGTGATGGTTTGGAAAGCCCACGCGCCACCGCCACCCGCCGGTGCCCGGCCCGGCCCGCCCGACTCCGGTTCCGTGGTCCTTGGTCCTGGATCTTGGATCTTGGCAATTGATCTTTGGGTGGTCTTTGGGCATTCTTTGGGCTGTTCGTGGGCTTGTTTCGTGGGCTTGGCCCTCGTGGCCCATTGCCCGTATATTTTGGATCAATGTTTGATCGAGCTCAAAGATGGAGTTGGTCCGAGGCCCAACTCGTGTGGCCCAATCCGTTGGGCCTGCTGTGCATTTGAAGTGACGTCCGGATACGTCCAATGAACCTAGACGCACGCATTGTCCAAATTCGTCGTAACTATCGGTAACGTTCCGACATGATGGCTCTGCGGGAAACGTGCCCACGTTGTCTCCAGAAACCGCCGCGTAACCCTTCTGCACTCAATGGGGGACATAACTCCGTAACACCCGACATCAATGCCGGTGTTGACTCCAGCATGCTCCCCATGAGGGGGACGACGCCTATAAATATTACATGTCTCCCCAGCATTAGTCACCTACTGCAAAAAGCATTCCAGCATACCTAAGAGCACTACCGGGGCGTATCTCGTCTTACGGAAAGAGGCCTCCTCGACTCGGCATCTATTTTACGGTTTTATTTCATTTTAGTTTCAATTCTGTTTAAGTTCATTGTTAGTTTTGATCTCCTACTTCTACATTTCTGTTTCGAGTTGTAACACGCTCGGAAAATTCTGTACTATTTTGTACCTTTTTCCAACAATTTCTTTGGACAGAAACTTATGCAAGCAAATTCAGTTATTCTAAACATATAAAAGGTAATTAGTAGATATTTGTCTCAAGGTCAAGGTCAATAAACGGTAGATTGAATTATCAAAAGATTCAAAACTTGTATCCCTGCTGATATCAATGCTCAACTCCCAAATGTTCGATAACTGATTAAAAATTAATAATTTTCTCGCAAGTCGCAACTAATTATTTATCTCATCCCAAATTTATATTAAGCCCTATCTTCCGATTCAATTTTAATAATCAAACATCCATAATTGCATATTAAAATAATTAATCACATATGTATTTAATGAAACCAAGTGGGTTTGCAGTGCTTCAAGTTAGCCCTCAAGCATCGACAATTTTGCAGATGGTATACTGAAAAAAAGTTGATATTATTAAAAAAAACAATGAAAGCGTAGAGTAATTATGGTATTTTAACTTTGAACAAAAAACTCCACGTGGAATTATACTTGCTAAATCAGCACAGAACCACCGACATCTTAGGGTATAATTGAAAAGGTATTCATAGTATAGTTATCAGTTTATAAATTTGTTAATGTTAAGTTACAATTGTGAAAAGGTGTAGACCAACAAAAGTTTTTCAACATCCTCCACTTATATAATTACAATTATTTCTAAAATGGAAAATTGTCAAATTTCTATTATTATTCAACCAAAATTAACGAACAATGCATCAGAACGTTCATCTCTTCAATATCATTAAAGACAATGAATTAATTGCGCAAATCGTATTCTATTTTTGTAAGAAAAAACATGAAAACGTCATTGTATGTTGAACTCAACTCACATATTGAAAATCTCATCCATTAGTTACTTTAGGATTTTGATTCGATTGACAAACTACTCTCTAATGTGAGGTCGATATTTCTCCTCAATGAATTGGCAAAAAGAAGAACTCAATGGCCTAAAAAGCCACAACCCCAAATGTCAAACTCACCGTTAGTTCCAATTACAAAAAAAATTATAGTTTGTGTAATTTCTAACTTTTGAAAGTGATGTTAAAATTAAAAAATGGATTATAATTAATTATTTATTTGGTAGTTTTTTCTTTTAAAAGTTGTGAAAATATTCCGCAACTACTTTCAAATATTGTAACTTTTAATACTTTTTGTTTTAAAACGACGTCATTTTGCTTGTCAAAACTTATGACTGAATGAGAAAAATTGTCTATCCTCTTTGACTCAATTAACCCGAACATTTTGGGAATGATATGAAACATACACACCGATGATCGTGATGTATTTTAACTGCATAGATTGAAAGATCGTGTCTAATATGCAATCTTTAATCAAATATTGTGATATTGTGATATGTGGTGCAATTTACTCCAAAAAAATCAAGTATCGTGGGCCTTGAGATTTTGTCTTGTGTACTTGTTGCATTCTTACATGATCAATCGAGATTGCAGTCAAACAAAAAAAAAGTCGCAGTTGAAGTCGGTTAACCCGAAGTCAAGAATCCAATTGAATCTAACAAAATCTCAATTAATTAATCACGACACATGATTCAAAGCTTAAAATTAATCACGACACATGATGCAAATCTTAAAATTAATCACGACACATGACGCGAAGCTTAAAAATTAAGCTCAATTAATAATAAGAATTAGTACACGATTCGATTAAAGCAAATCGTGATAGTAAGCACTCAATATACGAATAATTCCCACAAATTAAATTCAGCAATGAAAACGTGTCAGTTTCACGAAATTTCTCTTCCTTATATCCTTTCCGGAGTCAAAATCACAAAATTCCAGAATCAAGAAAAGCAGACGCCGAGTTTGAATTCCTCAAAGCAGTATTCTTTCCTTCTCTATTAAATTTACTTATTTTATCCATTAAAACACGCTTTCAAACACGTATATATACAGTAATTTCGGATGCATGGAAATTACAATTCACAACAATTTACAAAAAGAAAGATAGCAGCAGCGCAGGGGCGAACTGTTTGAACACAAAACACATTTAGTGAAAAAAATGGCTAACACTAAGAGTTTGGTATTGTTTGGGTGGTTGGTGACCGCCGCCGTCCTATTGAGTGGTTGTGCTGCCGATACGTACACCGTGGGAGACGATCTCGCGTGGACCAGGCCGCCTCTTGGATCAGAAATAGCATATCAAACATGGACTAGGCTTAAAGATTTCGACGTCGGTGACACCATAAGTGAGTATTAATTTGCATTTTTTTTTTCAATATTATTATTAGCTATATAATATAATGAGGATGTTTTCTATTTGCATCACCGCACATTTCATAGAACAATCTAAATTGTCCCCACGAACCTAGTTCAATTGGTTAAGAGTTATCAGATTTGAAACAAGTCTAAACCGAGTGGCCTATTAGGAAATTAGTGAGTCCAAGTCCGTGAATCGAACCGTGCTATTGATTTTTTGTGTTAGTCTATCATCTTTAAGTGCTCACTCCAAAAAAAGGCTCAAACTTTTTTTTTTGTGTCTTTGGGATTCTTGTAGATAACTAGCTAATAAACTTTGGAATGCGTTAATTCTTATGGTAAGAGAGGATATTTTTTCTGAATACACAGATGACGTCTTTAATAACACTATAATTAGTATTTAAACAGAGCGGAGTAAAAAATGAGCACAGGTTGTTGCAAAATAGTTTACTATCTCATGAATAGATAAGATTTACATACACTATCTATGATCGTTGACGTGATAAATTTATAATTGAACATAATATATGGTATTTTCTCTGTCATCTTTTTTTCTTCTTAGTTTTTGTTTTTAATACGTCCCTCAAACTTCTTCTTATTCTATTTATAGAAATTATCACACAAAATATTTCATATTTATTACTATCAGCAACACATTTTATTTATATCTTTTACCACTCATGGTCCACCACTATCCCTACTTATTATCGTTAATAACACAACTTATTTACATATTTTACCAGTCATAGTCCACCACTAATTTGATTAATATTATACTAATGTGAAACATTACTCCACTCACAATACACTCACAAATTTTTATTAAAACTCGTGCGAAAAATTCACATGAAGAAAATTGGGGGACGGAGAGAGTGTTACTCAATATATTATCCTTAAACTTTTTAAAATAATAATAATAATAATAATAAGATATATTGGTAATGATCATGAATATAATATATCATATTGCAATATTGTCCTAAAACCAAATGTACTATATAAGGGATGTAATAGGAAAATCATATTTTGTAAACAAGGCACATTTTATATTGTAAAATATATATCACTATCAGTAGAGATATAGATTGATTAATATGCTCATAGATGAAACCATTGGACATATGCATTCCGCAGACATTCCCTTAATACGAAACATTACCTCATCACACATTAATCACCAATTTCTGCATAAAACAAAATAATTTATATATTGTTTAACTAAACCCCTAACTTATATTCCTCTTCCCAATTATGAAATGTAAAAAATTATAAAATATGAACTATATTTGTATTGATATCTTAGAATAATTCTTCTTTCAAAATAACTAATTCTAACCTCAATAAATGAATTTTGTATTTTACGTAGTGTATGAGTTATACTCGAAATTATATGTTGGAGTTACAGGTTGTTTATGCGTGTATGTGTGTATGGTCTCATATCTGTCATTTTTTATTAATATCTTTTTTATTACTTAGTAAGGTCATAAATTGTGAAATTTTATGCATTCATATGTAGTTTTAGAATTTAATTTTAAAATGACATAAAATGTTTCTTATACATTGCACACGTGATGATCTACTTAGATTCTCCATAATTAATTAGTTAAAATACTAAATTTCTAAATTATATCTTAAAATTATTTAATTATAAAAAATAACAAATTCTAATTATAATATTTCTTTGCATATTATAATTTTTCCCCATGCATCGCATGGGTGGAATACTAGTTATTTTAACTGTACTTCTATGTAAAAAAAATGCAGCATTCAGCTGGACTGGAACACACGATGTAGCCCAAGTGACAAAAGATGGTTACGACAACTGCAATGCAACAAGCAATTTGGGGGTGGGCCCAGTCCAGACAGTAAGCCCATACAACTTCATCCTCAACTCCACCGAACCTTACTACTTCATTTGCACCGTCGGCGACCACTGCAGCAACGGCCAGAAGGTTACCGTCCAAGTCCGCTCATTCAACGCCGCCTCTCCGTCTCTAACCACCACTGCCTTCTCTGCTATCTTCCTCGCCGTTGCCGCCTCCGTTTCTCTGTTGATCTAATCCGCCTTGTTTGCATGGGGAGTTTTATGAATTTATTTTGGTGTCTTGATTAGTGTCTATTTATTTTTATTATACAGGTTTTTGTAATTTGATTAACGTTATTTCTATATATTGTGTTTATTCTGGTAAGGCATTATTGATCATAATTAATGATTGAATAAAATCGAATGGTTCACATTTTTAGTGTAATTAGTACATGCATTAATAAAATCAAAAACTTGTTAAGTTATTAGTAACAAAAAAAAAAAAAAATAACCCACCCATCGACACGATTAAAAGATTGGACAAATGCTCTTATTGATCAATAATAACTGAAAATTTGTGAAAGACGTTATTAATATTCCAAACACTCTCTAAATACTTCCATCCAAACTCCAAACACTACGTAAACCCTAGAGAAATGCTAAGGACTTTTATTCTTCAATTTTAAGAAAAATATAATAAAGGTAGAAAAACCAGAGCCCTAAAGTCAACTTTCAAGAGGGGAAAAAGACCACCAAAAGTCTGATTCTGCACTGCGTAAATTCTTTTCTTTTTTTTTCATTTGTTTTTTTCTCCTTTTCATGAGATTAGACATCTCATTTTATCGAGCGAAAAAACATAAAATTTCAGTTTCTGTCTATTTGGATGTCTTTTATCCTTTTAGCTACTGTGGAAATCTCTTTAATCTAATTATAAAAATTATATAATTTTTATGTCCCTTCAAAATATCCAAGTGATAAAACTAGGACTGTGTAAGAGTCGAGCCGAACACTACCAAGTTCCGGTTCGGCTCGTTTAAATTTTATTCGGCTCGAGTTTGAATCCGAGTTTTAAATTGAGCTCGAGCTCGGTTTGTTGTAAAAATTTTGAGCATGACGGCTCGAATTCGGATTCGATAACTACTGCGTTTATGAGACATATTCAACTCGAGCTCAAACTCGCTCGTGTTCGACTTTGCTCGTTTCGAGCTCGAGTTCGACTCTAATTATTAAATTTTATAATTTATATTAGAACTATAATTATATTTTATTAAATTTTTATTAATTATCAATAAAAATATAATTTATAATTTATTATTAGTTTTAATTATTTAAATATATAAAATAATTTATTATTTCACATGTTCGCGAACTGGCTTGTTTGAGTTCGAACCAAACATATTCGCGAGCTCACAAACTGAACATCCCTAAGCTCGAACTCGATTCGAAGATCCTATCGAGTTTGACTCGAGGCTCGAGTTCAACTCATGTGTAAAATGAACAAATTTTGAACGAACTTTTTCGAGTCAGTACGAATAATTTCACGAGTGGCTTGGTTTGTACCCTAGATAAAACGATAAACTCGTGTTACATAAAGTAGAGACATCAATTTACAGTAATGTTCCTTCTCAAACTAAATAATAATAATGAGGGTTAATTGCCAAAAATACACAAACATTACCCTAATTTTAATTTTTCATGCGTCTAATAGCTATTTACAATGATAACACCACTTCAATTTATGGCTCAATAGACACCCAAATTTTTTTTACGGTCAAAAATATAACGTGACATAATTCATTTGCATCTTCGCATAAAATATGTTGTGTACTCATACCATATTACTCATGGAATGATGTCATATAGTATCTATTGCGCTACAAAACAAAAAATAATATGCTTATTACAACAATTTATAAAAATATTGAAAACCAAAAACCGAATCAAAGTTCTCAGAATCTTTTGGCAACCAACCCCAAATAATAATATTTCTTGAAGCTTGTTTATATGATAAATGATGTTTGACCATTCAAAATTCGTACTCATTGAATTTCTAGATGTACGAATTTTGATTTATGACCTTACATTCGCTTTTGGAAATATCCATCATCTACTTCACTAACCCAGATTTACAGTCTTGGATTCAAACATGGAACTTTCAAAAAGTTGTCAGATTTGTTTTCTTCTATTTCATGTCTATTTTCATTCTAATACAGTAATACAATCCATTCCTCTCACATAGAAGGAAAAACAAAAAATAATTAAACAAAATTCATACGAACTAGTAACTTTATGGCTATTAGGTAAAGTCCACAAAATATGCAACACCAATAAAGGGGAAAAACATGCAAAGAATAATTGAGGTGAGGTGTGAGTGGTTAAAGTGAAAAACCACCTCTACTGCCAAATGTAATGTTGGGTTGCATTTGGGAACATGAGGTGACATCTAAACACACACATGCCAACCAATACCAATACTTTACTTTTGAAGGCCACTCCCACTTTTATGACACAACACTCCTCCACATGCACAATAATGTAAGACTTCATTAATCTGTAACAGCAACTTATAGGAGTTAAAATGCATAATCATGATGAGATAAAACTAGTTTTCTGAATTTATTAAAATTTGCAGGTCACAAGGTTGGTTGCTTTCACTTTCTCCTTTGCTAAAAACATCACAAGACATGTAAAAGCAATAAATTCACCAAGTCCCACATTATTACTGTGACAAATTAGAGTTTCCTCCTTGCTTTTCATGTGGAAAGCAGGCCATCCTAGGCACTCCAAAAAGAAGAGTTATAAGGCACTTTTAACATGATGAAATCACAAAAAAGGAGAAACCAGCAATAGATCTCATCTACCTTGGTAGCTACTAATCAACCAACTATATCCAGTGAACTTCTTCGGCCATCTAAGAATTCAACCCAATCATACCTACTCACCGTGGAAACAGTGGTTCTACAAGGCATCCAAGAAAAGCCGAGATGCAACCCTTTTCATTGCTTCGTAGCTCGACACAGTAAAACATTTCCAGAGTATGCTATAATCAAGATAACGTTTACACTCTCCCTATAACTGAGGAACTCTCGTGCTTTCTCGGGACCGAATTTTCTAGCATTTTTCTTTACCCGACGAACATCAACTCTCTCCAAATAGTTAAAGAACCAGCAACTGAAACACAAGATCATGACTAACAATGCAAAACTTTACAGTTGAACCAAAAGGAAATCAATGAACTGCTTCCGATACAACAGCTACCATGAATCGACTAGCAAACTCACATAAATTTTCTATAATAGCACCTCTAAAGCATGGGGACACCTGGGCAGAGGGCGTACTCGTCCCGGGGACGGGACGGCGAAATACGCCGGAAATACGTCCTCAGGGACGTAAGACCAATAAAATATGTATTCTTGACTTTTTTTTTTTTAAAAAAATATGGTCAAAATACGTTGGGTTAGCCAAACGTAAACCCTAGTTTTGAAAAAAGAAAAAACGCAGCCTCACCCTCACCGCTTGGTTCGCCTTACGTGTTCGAAGGAAAATAGGTAGAAAGCACTGGCTCGCGTCACCGCTTTCGCCGCCGCTTGGGTTCGCCGTCACCGTCGCTGGGCTCGTGTTGAAGGCGTCGCAACTCGCTCGCCATGACCACCTCTGCTCACCGTCACCTCTCGCGCCTCTACTCGCCGTCGCTCCTGGCCGCCGTCCGGTCCGACAACTATAAATAATTTACAACTAAGTAGCTACATCCTTTACTATGTTTATTTTGGTCTTTGTTTGTAATAAATGCACACTTTTATTCATGGCCAAGATGCAAGACTATAGCAAATAAATAAATTTTGAGCTGAAGAATAGAAAATAATACCCCCATTCCATCATCATGTTCAACTTGCTTATGACGTATTTGTTATGGATTATTTATTATAGAAAATTATGACGTATTTGTTATGGATTATGTGGTATTTGCATATTTTTTGATAAATTATTGATATTTATTATATATTAAATATAAAATACAAAACATATTTTTGACGTATCGTATCTTCATTTTTGGAAAATTAACATATTTTCATCCCGGTGGTGCTTACTAGAATAGCACTATCAATAAGAATAACTTTTGCTACTGAATAATTGGATATGCAATCATGCTCAGAATTTACTGCTGCCTCTGCTGTCATGTTTTAAATGCATAATAAATAGAATGTGAATCCTAGACATAAGTTTCTTGCAATAATAATAATAATAATAATAAAAACTAATTTTCATAGGATCATACTCTTAAAAATGTAATTTATCATTACCAAAGGACCACCAATGCAGGTCCGTTAACTTTCACAAATTGCTTCTGATACGTTCCTATCAAGAACTCGCGCTGGCAGAGTGAAGTCACAGAATGGACTCCAACTGCATATAGATGCAATCTGCAAAAAAAAAAAATCTTTTTCTCTCGAAGGATGTAGTTGCAAAATACAATATAGAAGTAAAATCTCTACATACCAGGTCTTCTCATTTGACTAACAAAATGGTTAGTTAAATCCTGTGACCAGAAAAATTGATCATTTTCTAAATCTCCACTAACAGATAGCTTACGCTTCCTAGAAACTAATTCCGCATTCTGATTCTCACTCTCTTCGTTCAGCTTACTTCTATGCAACCACGTCGAGTTATGAGCAGACTCCACGGGAAAGAAAGGGAACTCCTCCTCCACAGGTAGGCCTTCATACAAAGACACCCTACGACCAATGCTATCAGTTACGAAACCAGAGCCCTTTTTGCTGCTTGAATTCGAGTCAGAAAAGAGGCCCAATCTCAGCGACAAGTCAAAACCGGCCTGAGGTCCCTTCCCTTTGTTATCCTTGGAAGCTACTTCACATGTCCTTTTCCCAAAAATTCATCTTCGCCGCAAGGAATAGATTCTGCAAGCACCCACCTACAACAGCAGGTTCAGCAGGCGATGAAAACACCGGCAAGCCAATAATCACAGAATCTGACTTCTGAGCTTCCTGAAACCCCAACTGGCGAACCTCTGGCTTGAAAGTGATCCCGTAGTACAAGGGGTACACCGAGCTTCTACTCAGCAAAGCATTATTGCGCTCCACTTCAACACCATTTCTATTGCCAATACAATGAAGCTTCTTCTCAAGCGAAGAAGCAATGTGCTTGTTAGTAGTGTTTGGTGCAATTCGCTTGTTAGACTCCCAAACTAAACAAGACGGATCCACATGTTGGGGGATCTTGATCATCAAGCTACTGGTGGTTTGTGCAGGCATCAAATCAGGATGCCGTTGTTCATTCACACTGTCGTTTAGGAACCTCGGAGACATGCTTTTATTGCATTCTTGATATGACGGTCTGAGGTAAGTCCTCGGATTATTGTGCCTTTGGCTTCTCGAAGCCCTCACTGGTACACACCCTAGGTTAAGTGCAGCTGAAAAACACAATTCCATTCCACAAAGCAACGATTAAATCATAGCAAACTAGCATTCAAACTACGAAACAAACTAGCATTACCAGAAAATATCACAATGCTTAAAACTCAATAACGAGATAGAGATGCAGAGAAACAAAATGTGAACCTTCAACACACGGAGGCAGAAGCTCCCCAGTCTCCGTGCTCTCATCTTTCCGGATAATCGTGTCGACGGCATCATTCACACGGTCCCATAGCGTCTCGATATTGGAGTATTCAGCCTACCCAACATATAAACATAATCAGTAAACACCAACTATAGCGAAATTCAGCTCAACCAACACCAAATCACAAAATTGGGGGGAAAGAGGAAAAAGGAAAAGGCGAAACCTCAGAGTTGGCTTTGGAGTACATGATTTCCTCCGCTTTCAAGACCACAATAGGCAGCTTCTCTTGCCATTCTTTGTTCTTTTTAGTTGCAGTGGCGTGATTATCATGTAAAAGCCTGTTCGACAACACAGTTTTGCAAAACTTTCAACAAAATTTACCTAAAGAATAAATAGATAAAAATAAACGAAATTGACGAATTCCCAAACCCAGTACCTGAAAATCTGTTGGATAACCAAACCTCTCATCGGCTGGTGCCTTTCACTATGCCAAGCTCTTCGCACACACTCGTACGGCCTGGGTCCTGGCCTGGGCATCTTCTTCAGCTAGACCAAATATCAAACAGTTGGCGCAATCAAAGAAACAGAACAAAAACCGAAGAACCCTCAAGCAGAAAAGAGGATTTCCTCAAGAAGTGAAGAAGGAATCGAGAGAAACAATCTTGGCGAAGAGTCCGAGAAGCCCCGGAAGTGTAGTATGGCGCGGGATAGAGGGGGAAAGCGGAGAAATGCTGCGCTTTTAGCATTTGGTTTTTTCTTTGGTTTTGGTACAAGCAATAAATGCTTCAGTGGGTTTTAGCGATGGAGGAGTGGGGCTGTTTGATGGTATGATGTACCCCCGCCACACTACCTCCCAATTTTTGTATAAAGGTGACGTTGGCGTATTCATTGTTTTACTATGCTTACCATTCTCCAAATATAAAAATTTGTGTCATACAATTCCAAAAATATATACTTTTATCAATATGTTTATGATTTTATAGGTGTCTCATAGTATTTAATAGGGATGGTGAAATGGTTATTAAATATCGATTATTATTGAATTTAATCGATATTGATTGGTTATCGGTATTCAATAACCGATTAATTCGATTATTGGATCGTATTAGGGATGGCAATCGACCATGGTATCCGTCCGATTATTCACGGGTTTGGTGTGCATTTCGTATCCATGAATGCGTTAAGTGGTTGAAAACTAGACCGTTACTTGCAGTGACGAAATGGTTTGCAATACCTGCATGAAACCCGTATACTCGCGAATTCTACCCATGAAAACACCCACAATTACCCATGAACCCTACCCACGAACCGCGAAAACTATTCGTATAATAAATATTTTATGATAAAATATTAATATTCTAATTTCTAATTAGAACTAGGAAGCCTGAAGCCCTAATTTTATCCTTCCGCCGCACACTGCACCACACCGTCTTCACGCCTCTCACCGTTTTCGTGTTTTTTGAAATGCTTGGTTTCGCGGGTCGCGGGTGGTCCGCGGGTGAAGGTTTCGTGGGTAGTCCGCGGGTGGCAGGTTCGCGGGTATCCGTCAACCCGCGGGTTGCAGACGAGATCATTTTCGTGGGTACAGAAGTGGTTCGACACTATCCGTGTCCACCCGACCCGATTGCCATCCCTAATCTGTATCAGTTAGTGGTTTAAAGTTAATTTAAGTAATCGGGTATACCGATAATAAAATAGATATATCCAAATAACCAAATTATAATAATTATTAATTTATTATTATTATTAAATTAAAATTATTTTAATTAGATCAAATAATAACAACAATTATTATTATTATTATTATTTATTATTATTATTATTATTATTATTAAATTAAAATATGTTTAATTAGCCAAATAGGTAAAAAAATTTAGATAATTTCGGTTATCCAATAACCAAACCAACTAGACGATCGGTTCAAGATCGGCTATTGAATTTGAAAACTTCGATTTTGGTTAATCAAATTTTGATTTCGATTAACAAACCGATCCAATAAGCAACTTTAGTATTTAAATTTAAATCTTGACCTATCTAATTGATGATGAATTCAAAATAAGACAACAGTTTGACTATGTAAAATTTATTAAAATTGACTACCGAATATTATTCTATTCTAATTTAGAATTGTAATTGTTGAATTATTAGATGATCTTACACAAATTACACAAAACTTGTCATGGTGGAAGGCAAAGACTCATAAAACAAAACTAATTCTACATGACATTGTCTCAAGACTAGTTACCAAGCTGAGTCCATCCAATGAACAATATATTATGAGACCCAAGCCATGTCTAATCCACCAAACAAAACAATATGGGAGCATTTACTTGTTATGATTGATACGACGTCGATTGAGTATTTTATCATTATTAATAGGATTTCTCCACTTCTACATTTTCAATGATATATAAATCAAATTAAATAAGCTTAATGATAGAAATTATCAAAAACCTTGAAATATCTTAAAATTCTATTCCATCAAAACAAATAATAAATTAATTTATACATTTTTCATCTATTTAGATTAGTTTTCAAAAGTAAACATCTCTTACATATATAATATTAGCAACACGCAAGTTACTCAGATTTAGTAAAATTGAGATGAATTGTTTCACTAAATGCACTTCCCAAATGAGCCCAGCTCGAAAAGCCCGTTCTAGGGTAATTGGGGTTTGGACTGGTTTGGACTTAAAAATTAAAGGCTCGAAAAAAATAACGAGCTTGAAAAAGTCCATCTGAAAAAAATCCTAGGCCTATCGGGCACCCGATATTCTATTAGATATACATATTTATAATGTTATTTAATATACATATCTATAATTTTTTAATAATATTAATTATATTTAATATAATTATTTATTTTTTACAATTAAAAAGAATAAATTTATACATTAAAAAGTTAGAAAAATGATCTAAAAAAAGTCCGTCCGCTCGAAAGCCCACCTGAGACTAGTTTGAGCTTCATATTTTTAGGTCCGAAAAATTTTGAACGAGTCCTATGCAACCCAAAAAATGTAGAAGCATGACGAACCCGGCTTGAACGCTACTTTGCCGGCTATACCCATTATGCACATAACATCGGCCTCAGTATTCATTCATTGCAGCGGTGCTACTTTCAGGGACAGAGCCAAGCCCCGCCAATTTCTCTTTTCCCAATAAATTTAGGTTGAGTTCATTATTTTCTTTCCCATTATTTTAAATACATAGATGCAACTTTTCATTTCTACATTCTTAAAATCTTAATTTCGTCCGTGGCTACTATAACGGTGTATAATTGAAATGCGTGCAAAAATTGCTTCCGCCGTGGGCCACGGGGTTTGGTCCCCCCCCACCCCCAAATTCGTCATCCTTCATATGCCTACAGTGATGTGATGTTGATGTGCATAAATTAGCTCAATTCTTCTTAACGGTACATTAGTAAAATATCATTTACATTTTCTTTCTCTAGAAAGAGAATCTCTTCCGCTAGGAGTTACTTACTCTATCTGTCCCATTTAAAATATTTCAATTTTTTTGGGTTATACCATTATAAATATCTCATTCTATTTTAGTAAATAATTATCCCTTCAAAAAATATGGATCATATCCACTTTTTAATACTTTAACTATTTTATATCTTTCTCCTAAATACTTGTGTCCAAAAGAAATGAGACACTTTAGATGAGACGGAGAGAAATATCTTACAATAAGATTTTTTTTTTATTTCAAAAGGAGAATCTCTTTTTTTGGGAAGTCTAATAATCCAATTTTATAAGTTTTTTTTCTTGCTCCAAAAGGAGAATATCTCTCCATTTGAAACCCCTATATCTCAGCTTTATGAAAATATAAAGGAATAAATTACGATAACCCAGCGGTTAAGTAACTAAAAGGTTCAATGCTTAATGCCCATAAGAAACCATTCTAAACATAGTGAAACTCTTATACTACAGTTATTAGAATTCAATTCTTAGTCATTGCTCCAAATTTGTTAGTTCTTAACTAATCGAGTTAAACTCGTAGAATATATTTTGTTTTTCTTGTTTGATGTTCTTTGAAGTTTATGGTATCTCCATTTTGACGACTAAATAAGGGTATACTAGAAAATTTATTAATCAGTTTTGCTTTTCTGAGTAGATGAATAAATCGTGTTTTTCAATATATTGTAGAAATGAGGAATAGGCTAATATCTATGAGTCGAGACGGATAGAGCATATCATAATAAATTTAATATACCAAGTTAAAGTTATAGAACATGAGATCATATATATTTGTATCTTGCAGGTTTTGTGTGCAAAACAGAAATATTTGTGGTAAGTACAAGAAAGATCCTTGATCCAGTTTGAAGCTTGATCCACACCCAACTTATATTTTTTAAAATTTGATGATTTTAGTTTTTCATTAAGATTAGACGAGTCACATTTATTAACGCGATAATGAAAAAGAATATATCCAACATCCAGATTGATATTTTGCAGAACACCTATACAAATTCATCAGTATAGAAATATACATCGAATATTAGGGCTAACTTTAACATGATTTTTTTTTTCAATGTGTTCAAAAGTTTTGGGAATTGATTTGGGATGAAAAACCGTATTAAGGAATTTAAAATAGAGTATAGATCGAACGTTAAAGCTAACTTGCAAGACAAAAATTACCCGTAACTTTAAGGAGGTAAAATACTTTGATACTTTACATGTTAAAATATATCATGTCCTAATCCTATAATGGTCCTCAATCTGTAATAACTAAAATCCACGTCAATCTATAATAATGATATATAACTATAAAAATAATTAACAAATGAGTCTATGAGGTCTAGTCTAAGTAATGAGTTATTTGGAGTAATAGTAATAGTGCAATTTCTTAAAAAATCTTTATAGTGTTTAGTCAATTTACAATATGTATATGTATTTTGTATCTAAAAAGAATAAAGTGTGGGATAATATGTATTTTAATCTTACATTTGTATGCATGGTGATGATTTTTTTCAATATTGCAAATCCATATATAGTTTCATTGGAAATTACTCCTCCTATGTTGCTTTGATTCATGGCATGTGGCATGGCATGACTCCCTTACCGTTCCATCTTTTTTCTCAAAACGTTTCGCCATAGAACATCAATTTAGCACTATAGTTTCAAACTAATTACAAAACTTGACTCTACTCATTCCATGTATATCTATTAACAACTATCTGACACTATAATTGACCACACATTTACTCTTAGGCAACACCTATCAGCATCAATCGGACCTTCTAACAATCAGTCAACTACACAAATATATGAAAACTTTTCGATTTATAATATTGAAAGTATTCATGTATAATCTTACAAATATAAAAATAAATAAATTGCAAATTATGTGTGCCTTATCGTGTAATCTTTCAACCTTTTGGACAAGCTGAAGATTTCTCTTGAATTCATTTAGTGCAAAATTGATCATTTCATTTGGAGAAAAAATATATTCTATTTATTCAATCAAATCGTCATTACAATATTTTTCAACCAGGTATGAAAATCATCGGTCCAACAAATTGATCGAGGTCAATGCATATCAAATTACACAGAACTATGAGCTGACCTATTTGCCGAACGATGCATGGGAACAATACATGCACAACAATGACAACAAAACAGCCCGCCCACACAAAAAGATACAACAATACAGTACAAGGTTGGCCCCTTTATTATATAATATCGGACTCTCTTTTTTTTTGGTACATGGAGGCTCGCATAGCCTACCAAGGTCTTGACCTGGATAAACCCTACGTTTTTTTTGTAATAGCATGCAAACCACACATGGCAGATAAAGCACACTTGGAAAACCAGATGTGACTGACTCAAAACCTATAACCTATAGAAGCGTTTGGTGGGGTTCAAACCTGTGACCTCTCGATCACAGAAACTCACCTTAACCATTGAATTGTTTCTAGGGGACAAAAATTGCCTTTTATTTTTTATTTATTTTATTTTATTTTGCCTTTTATTTTTACATGGTTAAAGGTTTAATAAAAATTGTGTTATATACAAGAAACTTCATTGGTCAATCGAAATCAACGAGTTTCTGCTATTGTTCTTGTGAATTTTTTAGGTATTTTTGAAATCAATATTGTCTATGTTTTGATCTATATCAACATCTACGTTGACCTTTTGTGCACGATTGCTTCTTAATTATGTCTATTCTCTTGATACACTTCACAAAACTGTAAAATATAATATCTAGGAAGCCAACAAAAATCACTGAATTAATCCAGAAATATCTGGATTCATCAAGGTCACAAAATAATATGTATTTTCGGTGTATATAGTTTAATAAATAATTAGTAGGTGCACGATATGCTTTGCCCAAAAGCTTGAGCTATCATTTTCACCAAAGAGATCAGTTATCAGTTAATTTAATAAGTATTGAGCCAAAAATAGTAGCCTATGTTTTATGTTGTGTGAGTATTTAAGGTAGCCAAGTAATATTGGAGGAACCATTTTTGAAGCTTTTTTAAGTCGACAATTCCGAAAGATGCGGAACAGACTTATCATTTTATAGGAGCAGTCATTGATTAATCATAACTATTTCATGTAACCACCCATTTCAGCAATAATAAATGGTTTGGGTAAAATTTTGAATTTCAGACCTAAAAGGTTTAATTTCCCATTATTGTTAAGATTCCATAGCGATGAGATGCACAGAGATTCTTAGTAGATGATGAATTAGACAATGTACTACATATACATCTGTTCGTGTGAATTCTTGTCCAATAGACCATAGAAAGAGACAAATCGTATACGAAGAGCAAACTCTCCAATTTTTCATATAAAAAAAAAACTAAACATACTAAATCTAATTTACTTATGTGACATAGAGGGTGTTTGGCTGAGCTTATAAGCTCTTTAAAACAGCTTATAAGCTGTTTAAGAGCTTATAAGCTGTTGCAAAGTGTTTGACAAAATAAACTCTTAAACAACTTATAAGTTGTGAAAATAAGCTCCAACAACTTATAAACTCCCATAAAAATAAGTTGCTCAACCCCAACTTATTTTTTTATAAACTTATAAGCAACCATGAATTTACCAAAAATAACCTTATTATAATTTGTTATTTTCTATATATATACACACTACCAACTTCATCTATCGTCAATTTTATTTCTCTAATTATGATTTATCACTCTAACTCACGATTTTTTCTCTAGCTTATAAGATCAGTTATTCAAATACTTTAACAACTTATAAATTCTTGAGACATTACCTCTTATAAACTCTTGAAACATCTTATAAGTTCTTGGAGCTTATAAGCTCTTTAAAATAAACTTAGCCAAACACCCCCATAGTCATAAATACAAACACGAAAATTGCAGAGATCCACCTTCCAAGTTCTATTAGCAGTGAGACATTTTCATTCAAAGGAGAAAGTAAGTTGACAAGATACACAACCTATGCTGACATAACCAAACTGGAAGGTATGTCAAATATGATGTATTTTTTATTTACTCTGTCAATGAACAACCTTCTATTCCAGGTCTCAACTCATTCTTCTAGAGTACGTTTTTCATGGAATGCAAGCCCACTAAAAAGTCGAGAAGTCCCAACCATTTCATGGATGTGAATAATTAGCCTTGATGAACATCAACAAACCTGGAGTTTATGTAGTAGTTGTGGAGCTGAAATGCAGCCTATACCAACCATATTTCCGAGGGAATTGAGTGTTGTCTTCGTGTGAAGAATCCTGTGTTTTGCGTACATAGCCACAGAAAATGTAAGAAAAAGGTGTTCAATTGATTCGCTAATTGCATCGATGACAAGATTCAGTTAACTCAAGAAATCATCAACCAGTTGCTCCACCACTAATGTATGTCACAAAATATTAAGACTATATCAAGATTTATGAGGAAATATAAGTATCAAGAAGCAGTATTTGATATTTCTCAAGCTGCAGTATCAGTGTAACATCTGGTTTCGATGAGAATATTGTCCTATAGAAGCATGCATATAAGTTTCTTTCGTTGAGTTCATCGTGACAAAGACCAAAAGGGAGATAACCTCAGCATCATAATCAAACATACTCTGTCTTCTCTACAATCTATGCATTCAGCTCCTCATCAATTGGGTGATCTCAAACTTAGAAATACTTCTACAGATATATCTCACACAGCCTTGAGATTTTTATCCTATCGTTAGCATTTGCCAAATGAATAAATAGACATGCTAAGACAAGTCAATGCAATTGGAAGGTGATTAAAAACTGAGTGTGAATAATTTATTCAAATGATCTGGATGATTCTAAATCATCAAACAGACAAATAAGATATTTCATATTTGTAGGTGAATGCAACATAATTGTTCAGTCCCAATTTAGCTTAGATGGCCTCTAAGACATAAGAAACTTGATGGCCCCACACTTAGAGGGTTCAGAGCTTATTTACCAATTTTTGAAAAAATATGTGCTGTGAGTATCCATCTGTAAAAATAAGTGTCATCTATATCTATTTTATTATTTTAATATATTTTCATTAAAATCATAACACTGCCAACCACTCAAAATGATCATAAAATGATAAATTGTGCCCAGTCAACACCAAAATTTGTGCAATGTTCGGAGAAACGTGAAAATTTGTGCCCAGTCAACACGAAAATTTGTGCGATGTTCGGGAATCTTGAACTTTAATTCAAAGTTGTTATAAAACAACACACCCTAAAGCTCTCTCTCTCTCTCTCTCTATATATATATATATATCTATATATCTCTCAGCGCTACCACTTGCCTGGCCGAACCCCTCCACCGCGGCAACCTCCTCTCCCGACCACCGGTGGCCAACCAACCTCTCTGAATCGCCATGACAGCGCCTCCGCTGCCAACCACCTCCATGATCAACCACCGCCAACCAACTCACGCGACCAACGCCCCTCCGCCATGACCCCCGCCTAACGCCCCTGCCAACGCCGCCAACCAGCCCGTCGGCCAACGCCCGCGTGCCAACCACTCCTGCCAACGCCTCCACGGCCAACCTCCCGTGCCAACGCCTGCGGCCAACCACCCCAGCCGCCGCCGCTGCCAACCGCCAGCCAACCCAGCCTGACCCTGATGACCCCTCCTCCCCTCCTCCTGGCCAACCCTCCAAGTGCCATCCTCCTCCTTCCCCGGCCAACAGACGTAGCGGCCAACCTTCCACGCCGCTATGGCTTCTTCTTCGTCTTCAGTGTTCTTTTTATTTTATTTTGTTTGTTTATATTTTTGTATTTTATATTTTGTTAATTATTATAGCTTTGTTAATTATAATTAGAATATAAGTTTGTTAACTATAGGAAGAAATCAAATAGAAATCCTTTTATTCGAATCCCGTGATAATTGAATCTTGATTTCATTTAGATAGAACGACCCGTGACATTCTTTTGGTTCGTCCGTGACCTAATAGTCATTTTAAATATCTTTTATTATATAAAAATAAAGCATTAATTCAGAGTTGCCAAAGATATTATTTTGGTAAAGAACAAAAGGAAAACAAGTATTTTATCTATTAAGATGTACTTTAGCGAATGATGAAATTTTAATTTGTAGAAGATTAGATGCTACTCACGAGAACAAGTGTTCCACTCTAAATTTATAGTTAGATGTATTTTAATTAAAAATTAATAGATAGATGTGTATATCTGACATAATTATAGTCTTGCATTGCTTGCCACATTATTTGCATCTGAATATGACAATTTTTGCAAAATATTAATTTATGTCTAACATGCATAACAATTTGGCTAAGATTTAAAATGAGGACAATACCGATAGATAGCAAACAATTATCAATTTCCATAATTATGTGCTACTTGATAGGATATGGCCCAACCTCTCGAGCCCAACAATGAGGATATGGCCCAACCTCTCGGGCCCAACAACGGGCCCAACAAGCAGGCCCCAAGCAGTGGGCCCAACCTAATGTTGCCCTACTGGTTACGCTTAAATGAGCGACCCCAAACCCTAATTATGGGTAACGGTAATGAGGTGTAGTAGTAATCATGGGTAATAATGGTGGAGATCATGGTCGGTTATAGGAGGATGATGACCCAATCAAGGGATTCGTGGCAAGGTTTACGTTTGTGTATAAATAGGAGTTAGATTGAAGGTAAAGGGTTAGCAAATTATGAATACTAGAGCCCTTTGAGATACTTGCGTAATCGAATTATAGTAAACATCTTGAGGATCATCTCTCCGTGGACGTAGATCTTATTCTTGATCGAACCACGTAAAAGTCTCTTGTGTTCTTTACTGTTTTCATAAATCTCGCATACTAGATTTATCATTGGCGCCGTCTGTGGGAAACCTTGAACAAAAAGCTGTGTTTTCTACAATCTAATGGCAAGGACTCGTGCAAACGCTAGCATCTAGCTGGCGATGTCGGTAACAATCGTGCGGCAGGACGATCGGTGGTCACACAACGCGGGAAAGGGAATGCGGATGCCACCACGGTCACACACCGAGGGTCACATGGAAAATGCTTCCATACACCCTCGGATCGCCCGCCCAATGAGGAGGAAGACACCGACCTCGATGACGGTGAGCAGGGAGGTTCACCGCTCCCACGAGGTCCTCGGTCGAGCAAAGTGTCCGAGTTCCTCAACGCCAACCTCAATCAATTCCGAGTTTCCTCAACGAGGAGGACAAGCGAGGCGGGCCCTCAAGAGTGCCGAAGTGGTGGTTCTGTGCAATCGAGGTCGTTTACCTCTCCGAAACAATCAACGTTCATCACGACATAATGATCGCCCGATACCGTGGTTCATTCGTCCTCATACCTCCATGAGTCGTTCTCCACTCGACATGATACCCATGAAAATGGGCGGGAAAGAAGGGAGGAAAGATGAAGTCGAACTCCCCGAAGAGGCAGCGACGTCGTTATCGATCTCCACTCCCGGAGAGGATGGTAATGAACTCCCGGTTTGGCCGACACGGACGAATTATCTCCTTTTCAAGGGAGATTCGGATACACCTTGCCACGGCGATACCGGCTCCGAATATTGCTGCATACGATGGCCTTGGAGATCCCCGACTTCCTATTTGCCTATACCACCAATATGGCAAACGAGGGATGGAAGATTTCCATATGTGTAAGGTCTTTCCCGAGGTGCGATCTCCAACGCCGGCGTTGGTTCACTCGCTCGCGAGCAGACATCCATTGCTTCAAAGACCTCATGGATCGGTTCAAATGGCGTTTTACGAAGATGCCACCTCGACAACCTTCATCCGATCCGCTTACAATTCGTCGAGGACGGGACGAAACAATGTCGAATTTTGTCTCCCATTCATCATGGAATCCCTTAAAATAGATGAGAGTAACGATCTCTACATCATCAACGCATTCAAGCGGGATCCACACGGAGCTCGAATAAAGAGATCACCGTGAGCAGCCAAAGCGACTAGTCGTCTTTGGACCCCTGGTTGACAACTTTGTCAAAGGGACGAGTCGGATAGGAAGAGAGAGATCCGGGATGAGCAATGATTGAGAAAAGGAAGCCGGAGGATCGGGGCCGGTCTTGAGCAGCAGTGCGTTCGAAAGAATAAAGAAGGGACCCAGAGAATCAAGGTGGGACCTCGACCAAACCTCAGTAATAACGATCGCCTCTATTCAAATCCGGTGGAAATATTTGAGCTCACACCGAGCTCTTTTCAAAACCTCCTCCTATGAAAGGAGGATCGAAAAAAAGTCGGCGGGAAAGTATTGTGACTACCACCAAAGTGCGGTCACGATCTGTAAGATCAAGTCCTTGGGCTCACAGTTGACAAGCTCGTGAAGGAAGGAAGGCGAAGAAGTACACCGCCGACTGGGCCGGGTAATAAAAGCGAGAGGAAATATGGAGGTGGTAACAATGCGGACCGACCTCAATGACAACCCGACCGAAGATGGCGAGGACGAAGGTCCCAATGCAATGGAGCGGGTTTACGCTATAACCGGGCTGCCGGTTAGTGCAGCGAGGTCGTCGCTTAGAAATGAAGCTCGGGAGGCCGACCCAAGAGCCGAAAAACAAGCGGCTCGAGATGGAGAAAATATCGTGTTCTCCAAAGACGACCCGTACTAAGATCATGCCCCACCGGGATGCCATTACAATACAAGCCGTGGTGGGTAATAAAATGTACATCGGGTCTACATTGACATCGGGCTTCGTTAGCATCATATTCGCAGCTGCTGGATAAACTTGATGTCGGAGGAATTGGATACCCGCGCCTTCGATTGCGGAGCTTTACAAGAGGCGGTTCAACCCGAAGGTGTCATTACCCTTCCGGTCACCGTAGAGGCGTGGCTCAGTCGGTCACCAAAGCCATTCAATTTTTCTGGTCCGAGCTCCCTCCGCATAACATTATCACGGGAAGAGATTGGTGTATGCAACGAGAGCGTCGCGCGTGTACCACCTCACCATTAAGATACCCACCAGTGGAGTGTTAAGCATTCGGGGTGACCAAAGCGGCTAAAGAATGCCTACGAGTCTCAACCAAGATGCGGCCTTACCTCGGGCCTAGCAATTCTGAACCCTCAAGTTGCCACCTCGGGATGATCGTGAGAATCTTGACTATCTGACGACCCTTCCAAAGTTGTCGAGGTTGGTACCCAGTTCGGTCGATATTCGTCAACAGTGGTCATGCGACTTCTAAGGAATATAGAGATGTATTTGCATGGTCTCCATTGGATATGATTGGGGTCTCGCCCGAGCTCATAACTCATCGTCTTAACATTGATCCGCCACTAAACCGATTCGTGAGAAGAAGAAGTTTTGCCGCGGGCGAGCGGTCATAAGAGACGAGGTAACCCAACTCTGGAGGCTAAAATCACAGACGAGGTTAAATACCCAACTTGGATGGCTAATCCGTTGTAGTTCGAAAGCCGAGGAGGATGGCGCATGTGTGTCGACTATACTGACCTCGATAAACACGCCTTAAAGGATCGCTACCCTCCGAAACATTGACAAGAAGGTGGAAGCATTGGTTGGACATGAAGTCTTGATTTCTCGGATTTATATGGGATACCACCAAGTCTTGATGAGCCGGAAGACGCCCCAAAAGCAGCGTTCATTCTTGACTTGGTGTCTTTGCCACCGAAAGATGCCTTCGATGCAAAACGTTGGAGCTACCTACCAAAGAATGGTGGGACGCGATCTTCAAGGATCACATAGGAGAAATTGTTGAGGTCTATGTCGATGATATAGTAGTCAAAAGAAAAAGGCGAGAGCTGCGCCATTGACCTCGAAACTATTCTTGACTCCTCGGTCGGCCAACCTCAAGCTCAATCCCCAAAAGTGCACATTTGGGGTGAGGGCGGTAAATTCTGGGGTCTTGGGTTTCTCGAGAAGGCCGAAGCCAATCCTACCAAGGTGAAAATGGTGCTCGACATGCGGATCCCAAAACCATCCGTGAAATACACAAACTCACCGGATGCCGCCGCCTCAGTAGATTCTATCTCGAGCTGAAAGCAGCTTCCTTCTTCAAAATCCGAGGAGAGCTCGGACTTCACTGGCGGGAAGAACATCAGTCGCCCCGCGCAGATTGAAGGAATATCTCGCCGACCGCCGACACTATCCGCCCAAAGCAAGGTGAAACTCTATCATTATATCCGCCACCTCGGACGGGCGATTAGTCTTTATCTTGATGCGAGATGAGGTGGGACGACAACTCCCATCTACTTCATTAGCCGAGCTCTCAAAGGACCGAAGCGAGGTACACCAACCTCGAGAAGGTAGCCACAGCCTTGGTGAACGCATGGCGGCGCCTCCGCCTTACTTTCAAGCTCATTCTATCCGGTGTTAACGGACTTGCCTCTAAGACAAGTCTTATCAAACCGGAATCATCAGGCGAATAGCTAAGTGGGCTTTGGAACTCGTGACACGACATTTCATACTCCCAGGCCGGCTATAAAGGTCGAGCCTTGCATTTCACGGTGGAGGTCGAATTCACCGAGGTCGCCTACCAATGAGGTCACTCCCCGCCTCACGACGGAAGAACGACTTTGCACCACCGCGGATGTTGGCGGATGTACGTGGATGGAGCTTCATGCAGGCGGGTAGCGGGCGGGTATCCTTCTTCTCGGCCAGATAAGCGAAGTGACATACGCCTGCGGTTTACCTTCCGACCACCAACAACGAAGTGGAATACGAAGCATTGATCTCGGACTCACTAGCAAAGGAATTGAAAGTGGACAAAGTCCGGATATTTGAGATTCCGGTCGTGGTAAACCGTGTATTAGGTACATACGAGGCTAAGGAGGATCGAATGAAGCGATCGCGAGAAAGCAAAAGAGATCTTGGCCTCATTCGGATACTTGAAGTTAATCAAATCCCACGAGGGAAAGCAGCGGTGACATCCTTAGTAAATTGGCTTCGTCATCGGCAAATCCGCTGTCAGAGAAGTTCATTCCGAAGCATTGAGGCGCCTCATATCGGCGTTATCTCAAAAGGTGAACCGCTGGATGGCGCCCTAAAGGCGTATCCGGAAGTTGGCACACTACCCGGGACCAACTGGAGGCCAAAAGATGATGGCGAAATCCAGAAATATCTCGTGCATGAGGCGCTCTTTAGGAAGTCTTACCTTGAACCCTCCGAGGTGCCTCGGGCGGAAGAAGCCGACTCGTGCTCAATGAAATTCACCGAGGTCTTGTGGAAGCCACATCGGGTCGCGAGCTCTCTCAAAGAAGACGCCGAGGTCGGGATATTCTTGGCCCGCCCGCAAGATTCGGCCGAGCTCGTCGAAAAGTGCCCGGTGCGATTCACTCCGCGGTCAGGCGCCTCGGATCGATCTAGCGACTGCGAGTCCATGGCCTTTCATGCGGTGGGGATCGACATTGTTGGTCCGTTCGGCCGAGCACCGGTCGGCCGATGCTTAGTCGTGGCCGAGACTACTTCACAAAATGGGTCGAGGCCGAACCACTATCAAGCCTCACGGCGGGGAGAATTGAGACCGTGTGGAAAATATAGTCTGCCGCCGCATACCGCACGCTCGGTCTCGGACAACGGCACCCATTCGTGAACAAAACTTCAAGGTGGTGCGAAGAACTTGGATCGTTCAACGTTTCACCTCGCACACCCACAAGCGAATGGCCGGACCGAGGTCACCAACCGCGCGATCATCAAGGATTAAAGAAGAGGTTGGACCGAGCTAAAAGCGATCGGGCTGAAAATCTCCTCAAGTCCTCTCGTCCTCTGGGACCACACCTCGACGTCGTCGCGGAAACTCCTTTCAGCTGGTCACGGTGCAGAGGCCGTCATACGGTTGAGATCGGCGCGCCAAGCCGCGCACTCTTCACTTCGATCGGGCCGGGGCGAGGAAGGCTGGGCAAACCAGCGCCCTCAAGAGAAGCGCGAGCTAGCCTTCATAAGCGAAGCCAAGTATAAAGCCCGGTCGCGCGGTACTACAACAAAGGGTCAAACCTCCAGCGTTCAAGTAGGCGACCTCGTTCTACGAAATAATGAAGCCGTGTGGTGGCGTCTTAACAAGTGGATCCAACATGGGAAGGCCCATCTGTGTTCACGAGAACCTTGGTAAGGGGGCTTACAAGCTATCTCACTTATCCGGTGCGCTTATCCCCCGAACCTGGCATATTTCCCATTTAAGGAGGTACTTTATATAGTTTTGATTTCAGATCAGCCTTATGTTAGCCTCCTTACTTGCCTTGTCGAAGTGCGATGTCATATATTTGTTGAATAAAATATTTATTTTTCTAATGAATATTTCATTTCGCTTCATTTTATTCGTATCGAACATCTATTTGGATATACCGCGATTTAACCTTCACGGGGACGCCTCACGAAGATAAAAACCCACTAAGTAGGGTACTCACTGGCGCTACCGCACTCGTAGATTACTCATTGAATTGAGCGTCTCGGTCTGGCGCATCTGAGGACTACTCACTGGTTTGAAAGTCTACATGCATACATCAGATTACTCATTAAGTTGAAAAATCTACATGTATAAGATATCCAAAATTGGATCTCACCAAATTATGCAAAGTATCTGATATAAATACATTTACGACCAAGCGAAGTCCTAAGCTATGTTTATACCTCTCGAGAGAAAAGCGTACACTTCGAAACGAGTCTAAATACATTTATACCTACATACAAAGTCCTACACTATGTACACTCATTCGGGTTTCCGGGCTCCGCCTCGCCGAGACTCTTCAAGTCGAGATAATTTTGAGCGAAATCCCAGTCGGCGATGGATACAGGGATGAACTCATGCTTCCACCCATCTACAAGGATCAGCACCACCGGCTGCGCTCGGGGTAGTCGACTCGACTCGGGCGGATTCCGGCCGGGAATTAAATCACATCCGAGGCCACACCTCGACCCATAAACTCGACGTCGGACAGGACTATGCCTTGTCCCCGAGCTCTAACCCTTCCACGTCGATTTTGCCGCATGCGTCCTCTCCTCCGGCTAGCGCCGAAAGTCCTCTCGCTCCGCCCATCGGATGGACCCATTTGGCGGAGCACTTGAGCGTGGTCGCGTGTGAGCCTCCTCTTGAGCTCTTCAATTATGGGATCGTTGCCCAGCTGTAGATCTTGGCGGGCGGGGCATGCGTCGCTTGCGACGATCTCATACATCGCATGTATTTCGTGACGCAGTCGAGGCGATCTTTAAAATTCTTGCTATTTGGACCCTCCTCATCCCTCAATACCATGCCTCCGCCAACAAGCTCGAACTCGATCGTCGGCTTGAGATATAGTAGTTCCCAGTCGGCGGATTACCTTTTCATTACTCGCATGCTCTTCCGAGATCCGAGCGAACTTCTCGTTGTCGCCTGTTGTTCGCATGATGCATCGATCGTCCGTGGATCACATCTGCGAGATAAATCAGCCCGCGGACTTGAGATGTAATCCTTAACTTTAATGCCTCATTTTCAGCAAGGAGGCGGGCCACCTCATGATCGCCTTCATGCAACCACATTTGATTCGGTGACGATGCCGGTGACTTCCATCTCGGCCAATACCGAAGTCATTCGGCGGATCGAATCCTCAAGGTGCATCACCTCTTCATCCTTCTCGGCGAGCACCTCGGACTTCTTTTCACTTTGTTAGCAACTCATGATCGAGTCGCGAGATTGAGATGAAGAACGCTAGAAATAAGACAATGACAAGGCATTTTAACAAGATATGTCTATTATTATTCAAAATGGAAGTTTGTACAACACGGTCCCATCGACCTCGGCAAATCATCCTATTACATTGGGTCCATTGACCTCGGGTTCATTCACGCCCTCCGACCTCACTGCTGGGCTGCTGCTGCTGCTCCTCCATTTGGTTGCCGATCTCGGAAGGGCGTCAGAGCTTGGACACCGCCGGTTCGGTCCTCAACTCAAGGAAGGCTTGAGCTCCACGTCTTCATCTTCCTTGACTTGAGTCTGACGGCCTCCGTCGCCGAGTGAGCGAAGATGCCAAGGCATCCACCACGGAAAAGAGGTCGCCCAGCGATTATGCGAGCATAATTCATGTATACCTCCGGGTTCGACCTCAACCCAACCGTGTTGGGCCTTGTCAATCAGTCTCTCGGCCGCCAACTTCTCAAGGTGGGCACATATCACTGCGGCCTCATCACCGTGCAGGTCGGAGATGAAGGAGGAAAACTCTCCGACTCGATAAGCTCTTGGCGAAGACCCTCGGCATAGGTCCTTGCCAAATAGGCGCTTTGTCTGCACTGTGAGCCGAAGCCTCTCGACCTCGGCAGCCTCCTCTTGAGCACTCTCCGCTTCGGCACGAGCCACTCGCAAGATCCGGTCCTTCTTCTTGAGGGCGCTCTCAGCGGCCATCTTTGCCACTCTGCTCCTTCGCCGCCTTTGCAAGTTCAAGGTCCGCCTGGCAAGATCCAACGGTAGCGGATTCGCAATGCCCTCGCCTTGTCGTGCCGCCGTCTTCTCTCCATGGCCTCGTATCGCGAGGCGCCCTCAACAACAAGCCCGGCCATGCGGTGCATCTCACCCGCCATTGAGGCCGCATCCTGAATATGGAACAGTTAGCAACACGTAACAACAAACTCACAAGGAGAAAAGTAGTAACTTATACCTTTGGGAAGGATAACGGTGTTGGGCGGGCACCTCGGCAGAGGCTGGCCGTGGACCTCTATTTCGGCGTCGGACCGAGGTTGCACGAGGATCGGTCATTAAGTCCTCGGGCGCCCACCACCATGGGGCTCTGGGTGGATTCGCCTTCTCGCCTTCTTCCTCGCAGCTCGCCCGGCTCGGATGGTGCGGGCGCGAGCTCGATACATGACTTCTCGGTGGGGTCAATCTTCACGCAAGCAGAATGAGAATCTCGTTAGCACAATGAAATCAGACGTAATAAATAAAAAGAAGGTTGCCCACCCAAATCGACCACTGCTGGGCGTCGACTATAGACACTCAGCCCAGCATCGTTCAGGTCGTCCTCGGTATAATTGATCGATAGGATCTCACCCATATCGTTCAACAGCTTCTCCATAGGGCCCGTGGGATTAATTTCACGTCTTTATGGCCCGAGACCCACTCATACCTCGGGTGCCTCGGCCCATGAAGAAGTATCTATTACGCGATGGGATACCTTGATGGGGAAGCTATTTTAAACTTTAGGCGGGTGAAAGATAATACACTCCTCCTATAGACTTGATGCTAAAAACGCATCAAGACTTGAAAGAAAACCTCGCCTATGCCGTAATAAAGAGCCCTAGCCTTGTAGTAGACTGTCGAGTTGGAGGTGGGTTGGCATATGGGGATTGAAAGTACTCTTGTAAACTAAGGAAAATAGGGCAAAATCTAAGCCCAGCTATTAAACTATCTACATAGATGGTAATAAACCCCTCCGGCGGCCATCGCCCTATCATTGGGCTTGGAAGGCACCACCATGCATCCTCTCGGGAGGTGGTATTTCAAGAACCACCAAAAGCTCCTCCATCGTCAAAGTTGATCTCGCCCACCAATCGATGCCATCCCATACCGAGGACACGGTGAAACCCTAGAACTAAGTCCTATTGATTTACCTAGGCGATTATGGCATATATATCCCTTACATTGGGATCTTGGCCGAACCCGCCGAACGAGTTATCAGGCGAGAAGAGGAATGAGAAGGTGAAGAATACATACTTACTTTTACGGGCGGAATTTCCAATTCTTCAACAAAGTGTGAAAGAGGAATTGAGAATTTCTAAGGTTATGCTCTCGGATTCAAGCGTCGAAGGAGAAAGTGAGCAGATTGCCTTTTTAGACCTATTTATAGGATAAATGGCGCCAAAATCTGCCGTTTCGTTTATCACACGTGCTATTACGGTTGGATGTGTGACCAAGCCATGCACGCTTTTGAAGTGCCCAACTACCGCTGGCGCGTATAGCGTACTCTGGAAAAGCAGACCGCGATCGATCACGTGATGATTACTACAAGTTCGGACATCGGACTACACCCATATCCTTATATCAATGTATTTCAGTCGGACCTCGACCTCACCCGACATCGGATCTCGACTTCACTAATGGTTTGAGTTAGGGCATCGGTCAGGCCCCATGTCCACCTCGGATCAGGATATTTCGGTCGGACATATCCATCTCGGACCAGAGTATTTTAGGTCATCAGTGAATGACAAACCTTCAACGAAAACTTGACGACAATATCCCGCCTCGGCAAAGCACATTCTCTCCGCTTTCGGCAAGGCTATTCCTCGACTTTCGGTATGATAGGATATGGCCCAACCTCTCGGGGCCAACGGCAGGATATGGCCCAACCTCTCGTGCCCAACAGCAGGCCCAAACGAGTGGGCCCAACCTAATGTTGCCCTACTCGGTTACACCTAAATGACGACCCCCAAACCCTAATTATGGGTAGCGGTAATGAGGTAGCAGTAGTAATCATGGGTAATAATGGTGGAGATCATGGTCGATTATAGGAGGATGATGACCCGCCAATCAAGAGGATTCGTGGCAAGGTTTACGTTTGTGTATAAATAGGAGTTAGATTGAAGGTAAAAGGGTTAGCAAATTCATGAATACTAGAGCCCTTTGAGATACTTTGCGTAATCGAATTATAGTAAACATCTTGAGGATCATCTCTCATAGTGGACGTAGATCTTATTCTTGATCGAACCACGTAAAGTCTCTTGTGTTCTTTCTTGTTTTCATAAATCTGCATACTAGATTTATCACTACTCCAAATTATTCGGATTGGAAATTTAATAACTTGGGTGTCTTTACTTATTTTGAGCTATAACAATTTAAAGAGTTGTTCCAACATTTATGGTATATAGTATGTACACACACCGTCATAAAATAAGTTTGCATGATCGTCCACCCAACTCTACATAATGAAGTTAATATATTTATCGATTTTCATTTATAATAATTTTGCATATCGAAATAGGAGCGAAACATATTTCTCCTATCAAGTGATAATTTAAGATGTGGAACATATATATATCTATAATGATTCTTGTAAAATCTTATTCTTAATTAAGGAACACTATGTTGAATAATTCAAGGTGTACTAGAAAAGTTACTAATGGGAATGTTAGGATGTAGGAGTACAAATTTTCACCAAATATTTAGAATTTCTGATTGCTCACGAGGTCCTAGTATGCGATGGGTGTCCAAAGAAAAATATAAAAATAAAATAAAAAATCCTAAGATATGTGATAGGAGTACTGACTCAGCCTCGACTCTCAAGCAACGTAATTATAATTCGAATATAAGTTTGTTAACTATATATTATTAATTATGTATTTTAGTGCTTTGTTAACTATATATTATTAATTATGTATTGTTGTCTATGCTTTGTGAATTAATTCGAATATATGTGATAGGATATTAATTATGAATTCGGACATGAATCTATATTATTATGCTTTGTGAATCTATGTTTTGTGAATTCGGACATTAATTGAATCTATGCTTTATTAATTATTATATATGTATTGTTGTCTATGCTTTGTGAATTAATATATCGAATTATAATTCGAATATATTATTAATTATATATTAGTGTCAATTTCATATACTCATTTAAATTGCATGATGTATTGACAAAATTTATGTACATTCAAATATCACGGTACATTTATTTGAATTGTTTGAATTATGTTTATGTTTATGTTTGAATTATGTTTATTATTCGGTATGTTTATGTTTCAAGTTGTTCATTATGTTTGTATTTGAATTGTTTGAATTATTGTTTGAATTGTTTATTGTTTGTATATTTTTGTTGATGTATTTGAATTATTGTTCAATTATTGTTCATTATGTTTATGGTTATATTTAATTATTGTTCATTATGTTACGTTCGTTTATGGTTCAAATTGTTGGATGGATGGTTGCTATGAAATCTTGTACTTCATAAGATTTTTCCTTATTTAATTTGGACTTCATAAGATTACACAACACGCTCTAAGCGAATTAAAACAAAATCAGCGACCATAAAATTTGTTTGAATTTTATTATATTACAAAAGCTTTTTAGATGAAATAGCTTTCAAACACATCGAGATGATAACACTGTTGGAAATATTATTGTCGAGAGACAAAAAAAGGCCATAATTGACTTCTAACACAGGAAATGGTGATCACATATAGTAAAATTCAACGGTATTTCTATGAAATCGAGTTCTTAAGGCGAGACCATCAATCGTCCATCCACAAAAATTTCTCATATGGAACAAAATTTCCAATTCTATGTTACATCGAAGACTGAAAAGTTCACCACCAATAATGATACAAATTGAGGACTACCTAGTGAAATATAACTCCTAGTCGCGAGAGAATATTGTCATTTCCTTCACTAGAAATATAGGATAATTTATATTTGATTGATATTTTGGAATTAATTTCACAATATGTGTGCAACTCTTGAACACACTAATTGACATATTCTTAATTAAACATAGTTTATTTTTTTTAATAAATAGGAAATCATCGAGTTCTTAAGGCGAGACCATCAATCGTCCATCCACAATCAGCACGCACTTGAGCCCAATTATTTAGAAGGGTCATTATGAGATTGAGAGATATAGGCGGTGAAGAACTGGTGGATAGGTTTAGGCGGTGTTTGACCACTTTGTTGGTTGGGAACACGGATCCAAGTCGAACATGAGTTTGCACCATGTGGTATCCAACAGATTAAGCCCCGTCTTTGAAGATCGAGGCGATATGGTTTTTATCAATGGAGGAGAATTTGTTTTCATTCGGATTTTGCGCTTTCGTGTGGGTTTGAGTTTTGGGGCGTCGTCTTTCGATACTACAGCGATACGATCCACGATCCGTTGAGGTTTATCGGCAGTTTGTTGGTGGCGAAGGGACTAGTATAGAGAATCTAGGTGTGAGATTCTTTGATATGGACGTCCGATTGATGATGATGGTCATCTATATCTACTGTGTGGCACGTCTTAGTTCTTTCGCGATTCGTCTTAGGTATCGACTTACACGACACATGGATCCGTGGATTTGGGTCTTAGTTGTGATCGGACATATTTGCGGTTTTCATGGGCTGCATATGCATATCAAATTCTCTGATACTACATGTGGAATATGAAGACCAAGGCCAAATATCACTTCTACGGACCGTCGTGGGCATTATATATTTGGTCGCTAGAGATCATTAGGATCTTGGCACGGCGGTTGTGAAGTATGTCGGGGGATGCGTATCTAGATGTATGAGGTGGCGGTTCACGAAGATGATTGCGAGGATACCGGCCCTATTCGAGCGTGAAGGGCAACCATTTTGGGGTTAGTCGGGGCGAATATGAGAGGAGCATGCCGTACTATCGTCATCTCTATATCGGGTGCACTAGGGTGAACTACGGCGGAGACCCGTTCCCGTGATGCGTCAGGGAACAACCCGCCCGCACTAGGCTGCCTCGTTCTGGGCGGGACCTTCTATTGATCTTCACGTGGAGGTGAGTCGATCGATCACGCGATGCGAGGGCACGCATCTTATTGTTGAAGAGATTGATGAGGAGCTTGAGGGCGCGACATCGATGCGTGGGGATAGAGCATCGTCGGACGAGGGGCCGATCGATATAGGGGGCGTGAGCGGGATACGAGGCGTGAGGAGGCAGCTCGTTCCTCTTCATCTAGCGGCGGTGAGCACCACAGACGTCCGAGTCGGAGGGATCGTCGTTGGATCGCGAATCGATCAATGATGTGGTTAGAGAGATTATTAAAGGACTCAGCGTGGTTTGAGTCTATGATAAAGGTGTCGATGTAGATGTTCGCATGCTTACGAGGCATATCGCCGTCCGTCGTGGAACTACCCCACCGCGATGCGGAGTGACGATCGAGGACCGGGGCCTTCTACTCGTACTCCTACATCGAGATGTGTTGGTTGTATCTTGAAAATTTGTTTGGTTGAGCTTGTATCTGATGTTTCTATTACCACTATTACAATCTCTGTCGATTTGAATACTTGATTGCATATATCATGTCCCTTATCTCTATATAAGTTAGATCATACGGTGTGTGAAGATCACGAGTGCATATGATTGGTCAAGCTTAATGAGATATAAAAAGTTTCTGGTGAGACGACTTAAGGACGAGTTGTCGGTTTAAGTACTGATATAGATAAGAAGTGACTTGACTTAGTTGCTTGTCATCTTTGTGCGTCTACGGCGTATTGAAGGATCACGATGAGATGTGTTCTTCTTTCGACCGTCGTGAAGAACCAAGATCTCGGTGACTTCGATGATCTAAACCTCGATAAGGTATTAGGTGAGTATGAGTTCTTGTCCGTCACTTTGACTTGTTATGGGTGAGGTTATATGTTCTAACCAGATTCTCGCATCTTGGGTGGTGGCGATCTTGTATGTCGCTAGTTATACATGTCAGTCACCGTATCCGTTTAGGATGATGGCGTCCCTTAAGGAGCTCAAAGGTTTATTGTACTAAACCTGCGGTGAGTTAGCTCGAGTACAATAATAAGGTTGAGTGGTACTACTTGGAAATGAAGTTATTAATCGTTTTAAGCGGTCGATTGCTAGAAATGATTAATGGACGTTCGATATCTTAAATCGAGGATTCGTAATGTCTAAGTGCAAGCGACTCAACCGGTAATAAAGGGGTAAGTCGACATTCTTTCTCTAGTGGCATGATCGAATGTTTATAAATTAATTTATGTTCAGGCTGAACATAAGATAATTAATTTATTTGAGGCCCGTCTTTATTCCTTGCATTTGATCCAATTTGGCCCATCAGGGCCGTAACCTTTGTGGAAATCGGCGCCACTATAGCTCTCAAAGGCAAGATTTTATTCTCTTTATCCCAAGGATATTATTATATTTATGGTATATGCATAGATCCTTTCCATATAAGATTATGGTAATAATCACGAGTATGAAATAATCGATAGTATGGAAATAATCCTAAGATTATGGTAATATTCCATATAGGATTATGGTAATTTCCATATAGGATTATGGTAATTTCCATATGGGATTAGGTAGTGCATTATAAATATAAGGTATGAGAAAAGTCTAGGTTAATGCTCACATAATTAACCTAAGATTTTAAATCCCTCTTGAGAGAAAGAGTGTGATTCTCGAAAATTGTGAGAGCTGGGTGATTTTCCGGTGCATTCTCCATAGATCGTCCTCACTCGGCGTTGGAGATTGGGCGATCGGGATACGATCGAGAAGGTCAAAGCTGAGTCGATCCGTTCGATCCGTTCATCTCGTTCCATCGACCTCGGATCCAAAGGTAAACACGTGAAAACCCAGCGTGTTGCGATTAATTATATAGGCGCATACTAGGTTTATAATCAATGTATGGTGAATTAAACACCCAGATGGATCCTCCGAGCGAGGTTAACATAAGATTTCCTAATTGGTATCGAGCACGGGATCGAATCTTGGCTCTGTTGGATTAATTCGCGTTTGATTATTACGTGCGTTTTAATAATTGTGGATGCATCGTTCATCGTGGCTCGTTTATTGTTTTGTTGGTTTTGTTTTTACACCACGAGAAAATCCGTGGTTAGATTAGATTTTATACGTAAATCTTATCGTAAAAAGAAAACGAGCGAAAGAACGAAGAGCAGCGGCGGGAAAAGCGGTCTCTCGGCGATCATCGGGTGGTTTCATGGCGAGCCTCATGATCGCGAAGCGTCGCGAGGGCTGCGGCGGCAGGCGCGTTCTTGGCGAGATCACGGCGCCTAGCGGCGAGCTTCATGATCGCGAGATTACCAGCAGCTTGCGCGGCCGCGCGACTAGCGGGCGGCAGGCGGCGTTGGCGTGAAACCGGCGCTTGGCGGCGGACTCATGATCGCGAATGCGGCGGCGGCGGCGGCGTCTCGGCGAGGCGTTTCGGCTGGCGGTGCCACATATGCGCTCGTCGGTCGCGGTCGCTAAGTAGCCGCGAGGACCGCGAGCGCGCGAGATGGTGTTGGCGCGGTGGGCCTTGCCTGGCGCTGCCCGGCCGCGATTAGGCGACGGCCCGGACCCGTTTTCCAGATTTTCGGTCCGTGCCCGTACGCGAGGCCCATTGTTGAATCCGGTCCGTGCCCGTGCCGCGAGGCGTTTTGAAGTTTAATTACATGCTTTGTAAATCTATGTAATAGATTAGATTTAAATGTCGGGGTTTCACGATTGGGCGCGATGAGCGTTTTATTTTATTTTTATCGTTCATATGCATGTCGTGGATGTTTAAATTATGCGGTAGCATGCTATGTATGTTTATATTACGTTGACAAACCTTTAAGTGTTTTACGTAATTGGATGCGCATAGTAAGCATGCTAGGTTTATCGCGTTTATCAAGCATATTTTAGAATTACTGCGAGCATGTTTTACATGTTGAGTTCTATAGAAAAGCATGCTAGGATTACGTGATGCATGGACAAACCTTTTGAATAAAAGACTAAGCAAGCAACCCGACAAATTAATTTTTCAAATTAAAATGTCAAGACCTCCACTTTTGATCTCTAAACAAAGTGAGGCGCTTTGTGAGTGGCGATCCACGCGTGGCTTGCTTGCCTTTGTTTATCATAAGTTTGTTAGATGAGATTTCTAAATAAAACATTTTAAATCTATTGAGAAGTGGGGTTTTCATATGTAGCGTCCACAGCGTGGCTCACATGTGCGATTTTCATAAGTTCTTTAGAGATAGATATAAAATGAGATAACAAAAGAATTTGAATTGGGCGGTATGGTCAGGTGAGTATACCAATTCTAAGAATTCATCTTCTTCATTAAAATTGTGGTCATTGCTAGACATCACCTCAGTACAACTTCAGAAGTCTCTTCTTGCGATAGTGATGTGGTCAGTAAGGTCCAATCGTTAATTTCATTTGTCATAAGGATAAGTTGACATGGATTGAAATTAAGCGACTAAAAGGTATATTTTAGTGCAGTCGAGGGGTTCGTATGTAGCGTCCACACGCGTGGCTTGCATGTGGAATTCCTTGGGCGATTGGAGGTTTCAATTAATATTGTTTTATCAAAGGTTACAATATTATTATTCACAATTATTTGCGATCGTATGCTTATGTGTTTTACATTATCGTTTGAGATATGTCTCTTACGCCCGATTATCAATATGCTCGCACAAAATCCGTTATCGGTCCAAATTTTATCAGTGGAAGCGAAACATGGAATATGTTCTTATCATTTGAAGAACACATGTTTGTTCTCACTCTCTAAACCCGATGCCCTTCGACGGCGCGTCGACTAATGAGGCGGAGTCGGCGGACTTTGGAATAAGTCGAACAATATGGCTAAATGCTATATGATGACTACGATGTCCAAGGCTGCGGCTGACATCGATCGATGGTAGGCGCGACGATATTTGGTCAGTCTCGAGGTAAGTTTGGGCGATCGGATCGGACGATCCACTTCCACACAATGAAAGAAATCTTGGCGTGTAAGATGGAAGAAGGAAGTTCGGTCCATGAACATGTCTCCGCATGACTCGTCTCATGGATAGTCTTGATCGGTTGGGAGGAGGTATTGACGGTGAAGCGAGGTCGATATCATCCTCAATACCTTTGCCAAGTCTTTTGAGAACTTTCGGCGTGAATGCGATCATGAGCAGAGACCGAGTTTACTTAGTGGTTGCTTAATGATCTCGTTCTTTGCGGAAGGAGTTATGGGAAAAGGAGCACATGCTCTTGCTAGCACATCTAAGGGCCCAAAATTTTCATCATAAAATGGAAATGAAAAGGGGTACCAAAGGTGGTAGAGCGAGGGAAATAGTGGGAGTAATGGGAGCAAGAACATGGTTGCCACGGAGGCAGAAGAAGCCAAAGGAGAAGGCAGAAGTGCTTCAAGTGCGGTAGGCCCGGGCATTGGAAGGCCAAGTGCCCTATGCTCGAGGCTCAGTGCGGTTGCTTTAGTGTGAAACATGTTTAGCGACTTGTTCTACCCATTCTTGGGTAGTGAATCTGGCGTTGATCATGTTTGTTACACCTTGCGGGGTTCTGCGGACAAAGGCTGTTTGATGGCGGATAACGATCTCCATGGGCAGCGGCGAAAGTCGAGGCATTGCGGTTGGAATGTTCTTTATGTTTTGGGACAACAGTTTTAGTTTTGAAAGGCGTTTTATATGTGCGGATTTTCGGTGGAACCTTCTTCTGTTTGAAATTATTTCCTCATGGATATTCTCATTATTTTTGATAGTGGTGTTTCTATCATAAGAAATGACGAAGTTATCGTGTTGGCACCTTATATAATTCTCTTTATACTATTTACGCAAAACATAATACCTATAACTATGTTGCATCTTCGTCAAACCCTAAAAGAAAGTTTTGTTAGCAAAATGACTCTACTTTTCTCGGCATCTTAGATTAGGTCACATCAATCTAAATAGGATCCAAAGGCGGCTAAGAATGGGCGTTGGGTGATCTCACGGTTACTCGGTTCGATCTGCGAATCTCATATAGAAGGTAAGATGTGTGACCGGACCTTCAAAGCGAAGGGTTATAGAGCCAAAGAAATGTTGGAGTTAGTCCGTTCGACTGTGGACCAATGTCACACAAGCTCGTGGAGGTGCAGTATTTTGTCACTTTCATTGGCGATTACTCAGGTGCGGATACGTATATAACCTTCACCGAAGTCCAGAATGCTTTGAGAAATTCAAAGAGTTTAAAGGCGGAAGTGGAGGCGAAGCTGAGTAAGAGTATCAAGTCACTGCGGTCGATCGCGGTGGCGAATACCTCGATAACGAGTTTATGGACTATCTAGTGAAGTGTGGGATTACATCCGGTAGCGACTTCCAAGAGCACACCGACAAAATGGTGTGTCGAGCGAAGAAATAGGACTCTTTTAGAAATGGTTAGATCTATGATGAGTTATGCTACATTGCCTATTTAGATTACGGGGTATGCCTTAGAGACGGCGGCATACTTGCTAAATCTAGTACCGTCCAAGTCGATCGAAAAGACCGCTTTCGAGTTGTGGTTTGGGCGAAGCCGGTTTAAGCCACATAAGGATATGGGCGATCCGACATGTCTTTGAACAAGAAGGGCGACAAGTTGGAGGCTAGATCGGCCTTGCAATGTTTGTTAGCTATCTAGAGGAGCGAAGATGGTTTATTCTATAGTCTAAGGATCGGGAAGGTGGTTATTAGCACTAATGCTCGATTCTTAGAAGAGGACTACATGAAAATCATAAATCAAAGTTGAAATCATTCTTGAGAATTAGAAGATGATCGTATTCCACCACCGAATAGGCGAAGTGCGAGATGTCGAGTCTAGTGGGAGGATCGACACGGATACTTGAGGTGAAGTGGGTCGAGTTCAGCGGAGATACCGGCCGTCTGAGTGGTACCTACACGACAAGTTGTGCAAGTTAGAGAACCACAAGTATCTGCACTCACCGTTGCCATTGTGCTGTAGAACCTAGGTCGTAGTGGGAGGGTTGTTCGTCGACCCGGCGATTTATATTCGTGGGTGAATCTTGGTTTAATCCCGTGACGAACATGCGATAATCGACCCATGGACATACAAGGAGGCAATCTGAGATATTGATGCAAGATCATGGCCGCTATGGACTTAGAAATGGAGTCCATATGACTATGGATGTATATGAAAAAACACCTCTACCGGATGGCGAGGAAGCCGTAGGTAGTAAGTGGATATCTGAGAGGAGAGAGATTCCGATGGAGAGGTTTCGACTTTTAAAGCCGAGCTTGTGGCGGTACACTCAGTTGAGGGCATCGATTTCGATGAGACCTTTTCGCTGTGTAATGCTCAAGTCCATCAGAATTCTTACGGCATGTGACCACTTGAACACAGAGGTTTGGCAAATGGATGTTAAAACCGCTTTCTAAGCGGTTACCTTGAGGAAGGTAGAGACATCTATGCGACAACACGAAGGTTATGTGGTAAAGGTGAAGAGCATCTAGTATGGAAGCTTAAGTCCATTTATGGACTTAAGCGAACCTCCCGATCATGGAACTTACGCTTGACGAGGTAGTAAAGTCCCATGGATTTACCCGATTGCCTAGCGAGAGTTGTGTGTATCGGTTAGATGTCAGCGGTGATGTGGTATTTCTTGCACTTTATGTAGATGACATCCTTCTAGTTGGCAACAACGTGAAAACATTATCGGGCGTAAAGAGTTGGCTATCCGATCGTTTCAAATGAAAGACTTAGGAGATCGGCGACATTCTTGGGATCAAGGTTTACGAAATCGCAAGAAGAAAATGTTGAGCTTATCTCGGGCGTCTTACATTGATCTCGTGATTACTCGTTTTAGTATCACGAACCGCCCGAGAAAGGATTGCTACCTTTCGAGACATGGCGTTCGCTTTATCTAAGGCAGCGATCCACCTATTTACCGCAAAGGAGATAGAGGAAATGAGACAAGTTCGCTACGCTTACGCGTGGGAAGTCTCATGTCACGCAATGCTATGCACGAGCCGATATCTGCTGTCACGGTAGGCATAGTAGCTGATATCGACCTAACCTGGACAAGCTCATTGAATTGCGATAAAGCGTATACTCAAGTACACGAAAGGACTCGAGATTATAGGCTGGTTACCATGCGAGATAGTCTAATGCCTTTGGGTTATCTGACTCGGTTCCAAGGCGGCCGTGATGAGAAAAAGACGACCTCGGGCTATGTGTTTACCTTGGAGGTGGGCCGTATCTGGCGGAGTGCAAAGCGATGCATTGCGGACTCTACCATGGAAGCCGAATATGTAGCGGAGAACTTCAGGAGGCGTATGGTTCAAGAACTACTTGCGTGATCTGGTGTGGTACGGTTTGCCCAGGTATCATAGTTCTATCGTGATAACTTCGGTGCATGTGGCAACTCGAAGGAACCACGGACCCACAAGGCGACCAAACACATAGAGAAAGTACCATGATCATACCGAGAAATGAAACGAGGTGACGCGTCTGATTGAAAAGATTGATCGACGGAAACCACTGCGGATCATTCACAAAAGTCTGCGAAAAAATCTACGGCATGGACACGTTAGAGGACTCGTGCGCTATACGATGGCACCTACTTAGAAAGGAACTTTTGTATAAGTGGGAGAAGCAAGTGATGGTTGTTGTAATAGCTGTAGAAAGACACATTGTATACTAAAGTTTGCTTTAGTATAAGTGGAGATTGTTGGATTTGTATATCTTGAAAATGCTTGGTTGAGCTTGTATACATGTTTCCTGTTACCACTATTACAATCTCCTACTCGATTTGAATACTTGATTGCATATCTTGTCCCTGTATCATATATAGTTAGATCATCAGTGTGTAGAAGATCACGTAAGTCTGATGATTGGTGAAAGCTTAATGAGATATAAAAGATTTCTAACTTTGAGACAACTAAGGCGAAAGGTTGTCGGTTTAGGTGCTATAGATGAAGTGACTGACTTAGTTGCTTTATCTAGCGGTATGATACGTCTGCATGACGGAGCGATCACAAGGAGATGTTTCTTCCGGTCAGTAAGAACCAAGATCTCGGTGACTTACGGCTGATCTAAACCTCGATAAGTATTAGGTGAGTATGAGTTCTGTCCAGTCACTTTGACTTGTTATGGGTGAGGAATTATAGTTCAACAGAATTCTCCGTGATCTCTGGGGCGTGGCCAGATCTGTATACGCATATGTTATCCATGATCGAGTCACAGATCCGTTAGGATGATGAGCCACCTTAGAGAGCTCAAAAGGTTTATGTACTAAACCCGCGAGTTGAGTTAGCTCAGTACAATAATAATTGAGTGGTACTACTTATAACGGTTATAGTCGCTTTAAGCAGGATGATTGCTAGAAATGATTAATGGACGCGATACTTAAATCTGGGGATTCGAATGTTCTAGTGCAAGCCTTGACTCAACTTCGGTAATAAAGGGTAATCGATTCTTCTTGTGGCATGATCGGTTTATAAATTAATTTATGTTCGAGGTGAACATAAGATAATTAATTTATTTGAGGCCCATCTTATTCCTTGCATTTGATCCTCGGGCCCAGTCCAGCGGCCGTACATCGCTGAAATCGGAACGCCTTAGCATCTCAGGCAAGATTTTATTCTCTTTATCCCAAGGATATTATTATATTTATTGGTATATGTCAGATCCTTTCCATATAAGATTATGAGTAATAATCAGGATGGAAATAATCGATAGTATGGAAATAATCTGAATGGTAATATCCATATGGGATTATGGTAATTTCTATATAGGATTATGGTAATTTCCATATGGGATTAAGGTAGTGCATTATAAATATAAGAGTATGAGAAAAGTGCAAGTTAATGCTGCACATAATTAACACAAGATTTTCGTCCCTCTTGAGAGAAAAGGGTGATTACTCGAAAATTGTGAGAGCTGGGTGATTTTCCCAGCATTCTCCATAGATCGCCCTCACTCGCGCGTTGGAGTCGTGGCATCGGATCAACCTGACCAGGCAAACACGGCCCAATCCGTTCGATCCGTTCTCTCGCTTCCATCATCTATGAGATCCAAGAGCAGTGAAACCCAGTGTGCGTATTAATTATATAGAGCGCATGACTGGTTTATAATCAAGTGTACTGGAATTAAACACCAAGAGGATCTCAGGGCGTTAACATAAGATTTCCTAAAGATGTACCCAGACTCACTCTAGGCAGTCCGCCTCCGCATACCCCGTCAGTACTGTACCTCATCGCCGGTCCTGAGGAGTATGGATCTACTCTGATTCAGTTAGCCCTCACCATGGGAGGATCAATTCGTGTTCCATGCGACGATCAGAGACCATTGGTAAATTATCTTATTTTATATTATTGCATCATATTTGATATGTTTACTTTTTCTACTGCTGCTTAACAAAAATTAACCCGACTTCGTGAAGCGAGCGAGTAAGGTTCGTGCGCTGCGATGTCACCGTCGTGAATAGCCACGTGCCTCGTCCTATCCCGATAGTGTATCGCTTAACATGAAACTTTTCTTGAGGCGAGGGCGGGTTGATGATTATTAGAGCGTTGGATGCGGTGACCTACGGTGATTTTGTTACGCCGAAGACCCTGCGGCGATCTTGGCGTGGGGTTAAGTATCACTTCTATTTCTATTTCTATTTTCTATATGAAATCTTTATTTAAAAATAAATTATTTATTAGCGAATCTGATTTGTACATGATGCATCGAGGATCGGATTAATAAGCGGGCATGAAACATTGAATAGAATTGATGAGTGAGCACTATTATTTTGAACCGATTTCTTTGTAAGTATATATTCATTTCTTATAGATGTGAATTGATGAGCCCATTTTACGTGCTCTTTTGGGGTAGTCCTTGCAGAAAAGTGCATTTTAATGTGTTCATGCGTGTGTTTGTATGCGGAGGACCAGCTTGGGATGTTGCGGGTTGGGGTGGACTTTAGGCGAGATCGGGGCCACTTATTTCATGAGAGAGGTAAAAATCCAGAAGACTATCTTGGCAAGGTACTCACGACGTCTTGCCAAAACCTTTGCCACCACATGGGGCCAGGCACGATCAAGGCGACTTGAAGTCGAGAAGGTAGACCGAGGCGAGGAAGAGGTGAAAAGGAGGCGGTGA